>MU129156.1:0-79549 GCA_014904985.1 Hydnum rufescens UP504
CTGGGGTCTGAAATCAGTTGTTGAAGGGCAGGCATTGGATCTGGCACCAATATAGGTTTTCACTTCATGACCATGTGTGCCAAATGGTGCAGAAATTGAGGCAGCTAGGAGACTGATATATTGCAAAATTATGACCTTTTGGTCCCTGAATACATCTTTCAGGGATTCCTCAAGAGCCTGCATGTGAAATTCTCACAAGAAAACTCATTGTTTATATTGATTATGAGGGTTTAATTTCCCCTTTCCACCCAAGGCTCATATATTCATCCTTTTTGCTCATTTCCATAGACAGAGTTTCAGGATACAGCGTTTTAATCCTGGATAGCTGGGACACTTGTACACATCTCTCCCAATTTGTGGCCAATTTGAGTTCAATTGCAAGTTACAGAGGACTGCAAATAGTGGGAATGACTGTGCCTTCAGGAGGCATAAATCAGCCAAGGGGTGGATCCAAATGAAGCAACACTCATTCCCCACTATTCACATGTACATTTACTCAGTCACAAATAGTGGGGTATATCAAAGGATGAGGAATGACAGTATGTCTGTGAGTCTTTGGCAATTCTGCTGAGTGTGCCTATAAGTTGAGGCCACTCTGGTGCATACTGTTATAAAATCTACATATACATGCATCATGTTCTCCCAAGCTTTCCACGCAGCAATCACTACACATTTGTTCAAGGTTTGTGAAAAGAATGAAAAGAATGGCTTGGGAATGGGGGAAATTGGGGAAGAAATGTGCCTGAGGTGACAAGGTTTGATTAGTTTTCAGGTTCCAGAGAATTGTCAGCATTAGTCTTCAAAAAAATACAGTTTCTTACTTATTGGGTTATTGGCTAAGACATAGGGCTTCCAGAGAGGGGAATATTTGGCCTTGATCTTTGGCCTGGGTGGCCAGGACCAGATTGGCCACCCATGCTTACAGGTCACCATGTAATCGCATTTGGGCCTTGCCTGGCCCCAGGGGGGTTGATGCCCTTAGTATGCGCTGGAATATTGTCGAGGCTTTGGCTATCTGGTCGGCCAGGGCTGGCTTAGACCTCTTGCCTTACGGGTCTCCAATGTATCACATTGGGTGCCTTTTGCATAGGCCAGGGGGGTTCCATGCCGCTTATATCTTCTTGAAGCTCATGCTCAGGAGGGCCGGCTGGGCATTTTTTCGTACGGGTCACCAGTTACTCATGTTGATGCAGGCCGAAGTCTCTTGGCAGAGGTGGCACTCGGCATTTGGGACTCGACGATTTCCTCCCACTGAGTGCGCTTCTCCAGAAAGTTGACTCCAATCTCCCAAACTGGCGGATGTGGGTTGACCATCAAGCTCCTTTGGTATTGGGGCCAGGTGTGTCCCTATTCATTTGCGCCATGCAGCTTACTAGGTGACGAATACAATGGCTTTGTGAAATAGGTGCGTGAAGTTGTGGGCGCGTTTATCAATAACGACGCTTATCATGCAGCATGGCATAGCTCACTTTCGCTGGAGATGTTGTCTTCAGTAGTGGATAATCCCTTGTAGACCCATGAACTTACAGGCAGGAAGGCCCCTCTGCAAATAAGTGGGCGCTGAGTTGTCATACATCGTCCGTCATTACTATATTTCCTCAAATTTCTGTGGCACGTGCCCCATTGCTCCCGCATTTGAATGTTTGAAGGTAGGGGGCATATCCTTTTAGAGCATCGCCCTTCCTGGGTGGCCAGATTGTTCTGTAATGTGGAAAGGGGGCCGTTGAAGTGAAATGTCTCTGCTTTCAATTGGCTTACGACTGCGTTCTGTCGCTGGAACATTGGTTGCTTCATGGCAACATGCTAATAGTTTAGGCCAGACTACCAGGGGCTTCTCAAGAAGTGTGGTCTTTTTTGCTGGTCTATTCGGGGCCGTATCATAATTGTCCGTTTTTTTTTTCTCAGATTAGGGCAAAAACATATGACTGACCAAGGTGGTGAGTGCTGCCTACTGTTCTATTGGCCACGGGAGTATCGTCATTTTTCAATCGCCTAGGTTAGCCCAACCAAGATGCTGACTTTTCATCCTGCCGTTTGGGGGGACACACTACAGAGTTAGCCGGGGCATCACATGCTAGCCACGAGGTACCTGGGACCAGGTGTCCTGGAGGAGATTGGGGCGTATGTTTAAGCGACCACTGGATTGGTCCCTTGTCTGGACGGGCGCTGTTCCTTTATGGAGTCATTAGCCAGTCTATGTCGAGCCCGTACGCCCAAGTTATGCCTAATATCTTGGGCGGGCACCCCTTTCCGATGGTTCGGTTGTATCTCAGACGACATGCAAAGTCGCAAAGACCAGTGAGGTCGGAGTGGGCAGGGCTTAGAGTCACAAAAATAAATCGCTAAAAAATGATACCATAGCCATGAGCTGATACCATGGCAAAGGTAAGCGGGCGCCTCCTTCATGCTCTCTGTCATGGCGCCGACTAGCAAGAGGGCTGAGGGAAACCGATCAAGGGCGAAAGAATATGGACGACACCAGGCTGAGTCATGAGCTAGCGGACTCAGATCGGAGTTGCAGGCCCTTAATGGCAAGCTCTGAGTAGGGGGGAGCACAAGAGGATATGGGACAAAGCATGCCAGATAAAGTACTGCTAGTTGAGGATGGATTCGTAATAGGCTCTAGGCGTTACGCTTTGGATGGCCTTGGCTTCTCAACAGAGGTAGATTGTATCAAAAGCCAACTAAGTAATGTGGTTGCGAGCGGAGAGATTGCTTATGATGAAATTTGGCAAGTTCAGAGCTACAAATATCGCATCTGCGTAAGAGGGCGGGTAGTATAACGAAACGAGCTAAGACGCTGGTGTCTGCATTCTCATTGGGGCAGGTTTTATAGTTCGTATTTCTTTTCCAGGCCTCAGGTTATTGAGACCTGGGTTTTTTTTCTAAGCCCTATAACCCCCGAATCAGAAAGGTTTTATGGTAACGTCATATGGGATCTGGAAGTGGGCATTATGTGGCTTGTCGGACGGGTCTCTTCGATTCATTGTGTCCTTCCCGGAATGCAAACTTGGTCTTGTAACAAGCGTATTCTCCAGCAATATATTACGAGATAGGATCGTGTTATGCTTCCAGCATGTTCTTATTATCTTTCTTCAAATCATCTGCATAGTATCCCCTTAGCAATTTGCCCTCTACCGAGCCGTAAATTGCTATAGTGCCAAACGCGAGATAAGATAGTTCTGCAACGCTGTGGTAATGGATCTATGTTGTTCAGTAGCATGTAGAGCAGGTGACTAATCAAGTCAGCATGACAGGGGGATTCAATGTTGATAAATCTGGATTGTTTGTGCCAGGTTGTTCGTTAGTACGCTCAGTCGCTCTATGAGCGTCAACACTGGGCAAATCTGTGACCTGTGATGTCCCGGTTAACCTAAGCCTCCCTAGCGGAGTAAATGTGGTACAGATGAACAGGTAAGCCTGAGTCGCAAAGGTTCGAATCGTCCCAAGTGGAGAGAGATGTGAAGAGATGTGGGGAAGATGGAGTAAAGGGTGTAAGGAAGACCAAAAAGCGAGGGGCAGACAAATCAAAGTGATAGTGTGGTGGGTGTAAGCTAATGATATTTGCTATCTACTTGGTGGTGGAAGGATGGAGTAAGGAGGGTTCAAGGCAATGACTCCAAGGAAAAGGTGGGTAGAGGATTTGTTGTGGTGAAACTAAGAAAAGCTGATATAGGAAATGAGTTTCTCGCTCAAGCTTTAGTAGTTCATCAGGGTTTTGCTAGCTTCCCTCGCAACAGTACCTGGAGGTTGAGAAGTACCTCAGCTGGTCGGTTCTGGTTTTGCAGGCTAGATATAGGTTATTTGGCTCAAAAGAGGCATGACCAAATCCAGACTCGTCAGAGTTTACGGCTGCCATAGCTTTGGCGAACAAAGGGGAATAACTTACTGAAGAAATCATCCCCTGTGTACATCAAGAGCTGTCTTCAAGGATCTTTGGACCTCTCATACGTCTTCTATCTTGGCAGGGCTCTCCGGGCTTGGTTTCGTAGATGCTCAAATTTAATGGGTGGTACGATACGATGTGGCCAGGGTTGCTTGGGTGCTGACGTTGGTTCTAAGGAGGGGCGTCGTAGTAATCTTACCCTGAGATTTTGCTTATCGTCACCAAACATGTTCATGGTGGAGAAAGGGGCGCGGGCCCTGATGGAATAGCTAAATATGGCCGCTTGTTAATTTTCTTGGTATTTATCCACAAATGAACTGCTAAGGAGAAATGACTGATTGCGTGAGTGTTCTAATTAATGGCCTGCTAAAATTTGGATTCATGAACCCTCTAAGCGAGTTTCAGGTGGACCAAGAGCTGTGAGTAATACCCCCCTCTGAGAGGGCTGTATTTCAGTTACGCATAGGTCTTCGTTGCAGTCCCCTCAAGGAAGTGGGGCATCATATATTGACAAAAGTTACTAGAAATGAAGCCCAGGGCGCGCTTATGAGTGTAAAATAAGATTTATTAGGATTTTTGTACTAGTGGAAAGGAAATAGAGGGGGTTCTGATTGGGACGTTTCTCATATCCTCAGTTTCCTGAAGCGATCTATGGATGGACAAAGTTGAATAGTTCCAGCAGGCTATGTGACTAGGGATATCTAACAACTGGATGGTGTGTCTATCGCGGATAATTGATGGGAGAATCGTAACCCCGCATTGCAACGTGAGGTCAAGTCGGGGTAGTTGCTCCAGCTTTCTCTTGCTATAGTACTGCACTGACTGGGCAGTAACGAGTGTGCCCAATGCTTCCCCCGTGCTTGACATTGTCGAATGTTGTGACTTCCCGCATTCTGAAGTAGTGAGGAGGATATGACATCGTAGCTAGGATATTGTGCCCTGTGCAATGATTTCGGTGTAGTTGGCGGCTAGGAAGGATGTATAGATTGCTGCTGCCGGGTTCATGATTGGTGGTAGAGGGAAGCATGGGAGGTCGGAAGCGTGGTGAAATCGCATTCCAGGTTCTTCAATACACAGAGAGCTGGCTGTGAATTTGGAAGCCAACATCGTGGTCCAACTTCCTACTGGGGTATTCTTCCTTTTCCCCTTGGTGCTGATTATGCACTGGAATGTGGACAAAAAGGAGTTCTATTCCGGTGAATACCCCCTGTGATTCATCATGACTCCTAAAGGACAGTGTCCCAATGGCTTAAATGAACAGCCACTGCACAAAATGGACAGTGGCAGGGGGAGCATCATGTTTTTCACCCCTGGCCAGATGTTTGCACCCTTGTACACTGGGGGCTTTGACTCGATAGACATGGCCCGAGGTGCCCAGTGCATGGGAACCAGTGTCAAATGGTTGGACATTGGACAAGACCTGGAAACCTGTTTCCCCTATGTGAATCAGAGCAGGCTGTAAGGCTTATGCAGGAGGTTCTTGCAGTCCTTCTGGGTAGGGATGGCCGGATGGGTGTGATGAAGGGATTAGGAGGTGGTGGGAGTAGTGGTTTTATTTTCTTTGACATCTTGGCCTTTTCAAGGTTAGCCTGTGGTGTGTGATATGCCCACATCATCTATTAGTTTTTTCATGTGTTCCCTTCTTTCCTACCCACAAGACCTGTGGCCAATCTATGGCTATCTCCATGGAAATCTCCATTCAAACTGCTGGCTGGCAACACTTCTCTGCTGTTGCTCCCCTGTGCATTGATTGCCAGATATGCACAGTCCTCTCTATCAGGGACTGTTCTTCTGCTGTCATGTGTGATCGCCCTCCCGTGTGTGATTGTCCCCTGCTTGTGTGATTGTCCCCCGCTTGTGTGATTGTCCCCTGCTTGTGTGATCATCCCCCGCTTGTGTGATCGTCCCCCTCTCTTGGGCCACCTTAGTGATGGCATCCTCCCACAAATGCAACTTTGAAGCTCACCAGGATTTCAGTGTTGAGGAGAATGGGGTCACTCACTACTACCATTTCATCCCCCCCCCTTCCAAGAAACATCACCATTGGCACCCTGTGGGCAGTTTGTACAAGGGCCATATCATCCATCCCATAGTCTATGAAGGCGCAGGAAATGCCCCCACCACTCCTGTCAGAGACTGAAGCCAGATCGTTGTCCAGCCATCTCCTGGTCATCAAAGGGATCTTGTGGACTCATCATCTGCACAGGCTTTGGAGGCAGCAGATGATGCATGGGAGGATGTTGGAGAGGCAGGCTGGTCAGCCATATTTGATACCTATGATAGGTATCAAATTTGTGACACTTTTTGGTACCTAAGTAGGTCCAATTGTGATGGGGTGCCATATGGGTGCCAATTGATAATTCAATATCAGGGAATCAGCCCAAATGGGGCCCCAATTGGGCCCATATACCCCAATGTGGTGCCATGGGGCCCCAATGTGGCTCCAAAATGAACCCCTTCATAGTTTCCACACCACTGAGGCACTGATCCGCATTTAATTTTAATTATGTAATACCCAAATGTGGAAAATGCGGAAAATAAGTACATCCACAGTGTACCCAAGCCATCCAGCCCAATACAGACCCATGACCAAGGGAATATGGCCCAAATGGGTAGGGGGACCCTCAGAGGAACCTGCTGATCACAAAGACCCCAGACTTCCAAATGCAGTTAAGCCTTAAACAAGCAATGAGTATGTCTTTAAATCCAGAAAATCCAGAAATTGCCACAAAGGAACCACTGAATGGATTAGGCTGAAATTTGGCACATAATTTAAAGATATACAGGTGAGGAACATATCAAAATATCAGCCAATTCCAATGCATAGGTCTTGTTAAATGAGGGGGGGAACATTGGATGTTGAAGACTGATTTACTCAGGCCACTGGGCAGCTATGGCCTCCAAATTTTTTACATGAAATGGCCACAAATGATAATAACCAGGTGTCAAAAGTCAGCCCATTCTGACAACTTTTAGGTATGGAGCCAGCTCAGCAGCCCAAAAGGGAAATAGAACACATATTGTATCTGGATTATGTCAAAATGGTTCCAAAATTGGTCCATATAATGCAATTGCTGGGATGAGGATCATATAAATAATGAATAATGGATGCAGGAAGTGGTGAATGGGAGAGGAAGGAGGAGATCAACACATTGTGAAGCTACAGAGTGGCTAGGTATCTGAAATGTGGCACATGATATGGGACCTATAGGGGGCACATTGAGGACAAACATCAGCCTCATCCAATTGTTCCTTGATACTTGGCCACAGAGTGGCCCCCAGAGTGGAAATAAAATAGACATAAACTGCAAATCACCTTAAAACTTCTCATGGCCACTCTTGTATATCCCCACCATCATATTACCTAATTTTTCAACCCTTTAAATCCCTGTGAAGTCCTCTGTGGAGCTCCAGTGTTTTTAAATAAGTGGCCATTATTTACAGCCACTTGGGGACTTAAATTTAAAAAAAATCAAGGATAGCTTAGGTAAATATATTATTCATGGTATTTATAATTTATTTATAATTTTCCAGATCTTTTAGAGAACAATGGTGACTTGGGGGGGATAGCTCACAATACACCCATCAATTTGCCACCTTCCACTCATCTATTCATTATCAAATTCTACATGTGATATCTCCCACATATTCTGGACCCATTTGCAAATTTCTAGGTCATTCCATTCAATGGTTCCTGAATTACTATATTTGGTTATTTTATAAAATGGTCCAGATTGGCCCCCTTCCACCATTCCTCCTGGACCCAATCACACACAGGCACATCAGTAGACAGTTCTCCAACTATGTGTTGAATTTCAAGCCATTTGGATCACTTTCAAGTGCAATCCAATAGCATCTTGCACTATGTGGACATAATTTACAGAATTTCTACTTGAATAGCACATATCTGAGCCCATTGAATAGATCTGGAACCCTTATATTCATGTTCATGCCCCTCTGGAGCAATGGGGAGGCAATGGATTCCACCAAAATTTTGAACACAGAATATTGTAACTAGCAGTAAGGTGTGTGCCCAAGTATAGCAAATTTGGATGCATGGGAGTACTGTAACTGGAGGGGGGGTGAACTTAACATTGATCAATATGTGGAAGGCCCAATATATAAGCAAAAATTGTGACACTTTGGCACACACATAATCTATGTAGCCCCTTCAGTAATCTGAAATATCAGCCAAATCTCATCTATGGGAGAGGCTCTAGTATGGGTGCATATTTGTGCATTCATTGTCCTCTACAGCAATAGAAATCAAATGGAGTGCTCCAATGCTTTACCCTGAATTATATATATGTACTATCAAAGCATCCCCAAAATTATAGCCAATTTGAATGCATGGAAGTGATGTAAATGAAGGGGGCATGACCCAAGATGGCTCAACATGTGGAGGGCCTAATATGAAATCAATACCTCTAGAATTCTGGGAAACAAGTTGTATATTCAGTCTTCAACATCCAATGTTCCCCCCTCTCACTGCACAAGGCCTATGCATTGGAATTGGCTGATTTTTTGATGATCATTGCCTGAATGTATTGAAATGATGTGCAAAATTTCAGCTTGATCCATCCAGTGGTCACCTTGGTCAGTCACCTAAGCCCACCCAATTAGGTACCATTCCCAGGGCAGATAATGGACCTAACATGGTCCCACAGTATTACAGCTGATTTTGGTCTTTTATGGCCTCCACTTCGAAAACTCTGCTGGACCAGAATTGGCTGAAATTGACCGAAATTGACTGAGGATCAAAACTTAGACTTGCAGGACCCTCAGCAGGTCACTGGGCTATACAGCTTATAAATGATAACAATTATTTATAATTATGTATTCATTATTATATACATACCCCTCTGGTGTGTTTTGTTTATTATTTATTTTTACTTATTATTATTATATTCTACATATGCTCCCCCTCACCCGCATATATTTATTCAATAATTACATAATTACAATTATCGAATGGATATTATACTGAAAATGCTTGATATATGCGAAAAAAGAGAAACTCACCAGGCCAAACTCCCCCCAAAGTACAGGGGAGGTGCACCGGGTGCCATTCCACACATCTTGATTAACACTCCTGAGATTACCACACACCTGCCGCAGCAGGTGTGTGGTACTTTGTTTTATCCATCGTCGGGTACTGTACAGTGTTTGGGGGCAGGATGGGGCATTTGAATGGGGTCTTGGGTGGCTGCGCACGTCAGTAATTTAAACTGGGCCTGGCCCGGGCTCGCGCTGGGTGTGTTTTTGCACCAGGAGGGGTGATCTAGAATAACAAGTAACACTTTAGTAAAGAGAGCACCAAAAGAGCAGCCTCTGCTGCTCTTTTGGTGCCATTGGACCTATATTTAGTGAGAACTCACCTGAGATTACCGCACACCCGCTGCAGTGGGTGTGTGGTACCATCGTTAGATCATCGTCGCATACCGCAATCCAGATGTTCGAGGGCTGGGGCCGCAGTCGGTCTTGGGTGGCTGTGTAGCGGTATTTCGTACGGGGCCTTGTCTGTATTCTTACTGGGCGTGTTTTCATGTACAGTAGCCTAGAATAATAAATAAAATAATATGTCGTTAGTAAAAAAAAGAAACCCAGGGCAGCACTGAGAGGGCAGCTTCTACTGCACTTTTGGTGCTATTGTACGTATCTCGAGTAGAAACTCACCTGATATTACCACACACCCGCTGGAGCGGTGTAAGCAGGATGGTTATGAACCAATCCAACTACTGTCCACGTCGTTGAGGATAGGACAAAAGAAGGAGCCACGGGGACAATTCGAATATTCAGGTCCGGGAAAATGAAGGTCTTTTTGGATAATAGAAAATCCCAATGAACAGTGATTGCTCAAAGGAATAGATCAGTGTCACAAAATAAGCTGTCAAGGCCACACCCTGAAGTTGTCCTCTTGACTATTCAGTCGTAATGCGGCTGTACACAGTCTTGACAAGTGGGAAATCTCCTCCAAACAGCGGCAATACTTCAGTGCCTCAGACTGTGATAGGGGGAAAAACCAAATATTTACATGTCCCCTCCCCTTTATATACATTCCAGACCACAATTCAAAATTCCGGAAGAAAAGCGGAGATAAGGGAAGCATAATGAAAAAGAAATGAAGTCAAAAGCTTCAAAACTGGTGGAGATATTCAAGAATCAAGTGAAAAAGAGACAAAAAACACTTTACAAGGCATTCCTCCCTTGAAACTAGATATATTCCCTTAAGGAAAGGTGGAATAGATCGCCCTGAGTGCCCTTTGCATCGGAATTAAGAGGGCCGGAACCAATTTGTCATTTGTGTAGGTGGAGCAAGGGGGGAGTCATGAGGAAGGGTTGTCTTGTGAAAAATGGAGTTCTTATCGGATCGTTTTTCCCTTGGTACCATTCGATGCGCATTTTTAACAGCTTTCCGGGAATGGTACTTGCGAATGAATCCGATAAGAATTGGCTTCGAAAATCAAGAAATACTCCTTCAGAGTATGAATCATGGAAAGATATTGTTACAGGGACCGCATTTTTGATCCGTTCGTCGCGTGTTTGGTACCGTTCGATAGGTACGATTCGTATCTTTCTGGGCGCGGTCGTTCCGAGTCGATCCGATCAAAACTGACGGAGAAATTCGAAAAATACTCCTTTAGAGTGACATAATCCCTTTTTGAATCATGTGACGGGTCCGCGGGTCCAGAACGAAGGCTAGGCACAGTCCGCGTCATTACATAATCACAATTCTTCACCCTTAAGGCCAAGGAACAACGTGGAATGGTAGGTTTCGGACATATAGAATTTGGATTGTTTCTCCAATGAATGAAGGGTGTGAAAATTAAGGATCGGATGGACAATCAATTTGTTTGTTTGTTTGTAAAATTGGCCTCGGATGGGGTTTCTATGGTGTAGGGATTTATCCCTCCAACAGCGGGTGTGTGGTACTAAGTTTCCCCCATCGTTGTGTAGTGTGTGGATTGTTCAGGGATTGGGCACTCGGGTCTGGTGTGGCTGCACATGTCCATACTTCGTGCGGGGCTTCATCGTGTTCTCGTCCGGTGGGTTTTCGTGAAGGGAGGATGCCTACAGTAACAAATAATATATTAGAAGGCAACACCAGGCCAAAAGAGCAGCTCCTGCTCTTTTGGCGCCATTGCACCTATATTTATTGAGAACTCACCTGAGAGTACCACACACCCGCCAAAGCGGGTGTGCGGTACCGTGTTTCACTTCTTGTTGCATAACATGCGGGGGTTTGGGACTATGCTCTCGGGTTCGATTTTTGACAGCCGCACATCGTTATTTCATCCGGGACTTCGTTTGCAATCTCATTGGGCAGGCGGAAAGGGGAGCTAGAATAGCGAATAAGAGGATTATTAAAAAAAAAGAAGGGACAGTGCCAAAAGAGCAGCATATGCTGCTCTTTTGGCACCACAGTACATGGTGTAATAGAGAACTCACCCGATATAACTACACACCTGCTGCAGCAGGTGTGTAGTGTTGTACGTTACCCATTGTCACATGTTCGGGGGCTGTGCACGTGTGCAGGCTCTTGCAGGTACCGTGGTACACGTTAATATCCACATGCTTCTTGCCAGCTTGGGTATGCCTCATTATTCGGGCGAGAGGCAATACCTAGAATGGAAATACCGTACATGTTAGTGAGAATGTCAAAGGAGCGCAAAAAGGGCAGCTTATGCTGCCCTTTTTGCCTGGCTGTATCTACTGCACACTTAGCTTATATGACCACACACCCGCCACAGCGGGTGTGTAATCCTGTTTTCCTGTTTCGGTCTTGTGGGTCAAGCATTTATACCACAGACAGGTAAGCATCAAACAAACCGCTCAACGCCGGCGATCGCCGGTCTCGAAAAAGCGCCCAAGTACGGGCACTACAAGGCTTATATAAATGAATAATAGATACCTGCACATAAAATAATACTAAATAATAAATGTTTTCTAATAAAAGGAGGGATAGTGAGTCATATTTCACCAAGGCACTATATGACAAGAATGCAACGTGGATTGAGGGACTTCTCTGCATCAGAATTGGCCCATATTTTAATATGTTGGTGGTATGTATATGTAGCACACCGCCGATAAAAAAAATAGGACGTTTGGTGATTTTTAAATTTCTCACACCTACATACTTGGCACTTTTTCGAGACTGGCAATTGCTGGCGTTGATCTCTTCAGATCTACCGAGGCCACCAAGCACGAGACAGTGCCACATACCCGCCGGGGCGCGGTTGTGTGGCACTATTAGGTGAGTTTTTCATCTGGGGTGTACAACAACGCCAAAAGAGCAGCAACAGCTGCTCTTTTGGCATTGCTTGTGTTGTTTTTTACTAACAAATTCATTATTCTAGATCCTTTCTCCTCTGCAAAACCCCAGCCAAATTATCCACAGATGAGGCCCAGGGCGAAATACGGGGGCGCGCGCAGCCACCCAGGACTCCAACCCTCGCGTATCCTCAACCCCCACAACAACGAATCAAGTAAGGCGCTGCACACCCGCTTTGGCGGGTGTGTGGCAATCTTGGGTCAGTTTTTTTTAAATTACGGGGTGTATTACGATGCCAAAAGAGCAGCACCAGCTGCTCTTTTGGCGTTGCTTATGTTATTTTTTTTTACTGATGTATTACTTAGTCTAGGTCCTTTCTCCCTCTGTGAAACCGACCCGAAGAATGCACAGACAACATCCACCGCGAAATACAGGAGCACACAGCCGCCCAAGACTCCAACTCGCACCCTATATGACAACGAAACAAGTATGGTGCCACACACCTGCTTCGGCAGGTGTGTGGCAATATTAGGTGAGCTGTTTGATTACGGGGAGTATGATGACGCCAAAAGAGCAGCACCAGCTGCTCTTTTGGCATTGCCTTCAAATTTTTTTTTGTTTTACTAACGTATGATTATTCTAGGGACCTCCACTATGTGATACCCGACCCGACAAATGCACAGGCCAGGCTCAGGGCCAAACACGGGAGTGCACAGCCCCCCAGACCACCTGACCCTCAAGTATCCGCAACCTACATGACGATGAATCAAATACGGTGCCAGACGCCTGCTTCGGCGGGTGTTTGGCACGATTAGGTGAGTTGTTTCATTATGCGGTGTACCACGATGCCAAAAGAGCAGCACTAGCTGCTCTTTTGGCGTTGTTCATGGTATTTTTTTTACTAACATATTATTATTCTAGGTTCTTTCTCCCTCCACCAAACCCGACAAGGCCGAAATACAGGTGTGCACGCAGCCACTCAAGACCCCAACCTCTGACTCCCCACGATCTATATGGATCAAACATGGTGCCACACACCTGCTTCGGCGGGTGTGTGGTAGTATGAGGTACGTCTAATCCCACCAGTGCCAAAAGAGCAGCTTGTGCTGCTCTTTTGGCACCACTCTGTTTCCCTTTTTCTTTTTACTAATGTATTATCCTCTCTTGTTCTAGGTCCCTTCCCTTCCCCACGCAAAAGCCCGCCTGACGGGGACACGACCAACCCCCAGCACAACATTTCATGCGCAGCCCAAGCCCGGAGTGCCCGGCCCCCAAATACAATGATCAACCAAACCTTGTACCACACACCCACTTCGGCGGGTGTGATAACATCAGGTACGTCTAATCCCACCGGTGCCAAAAGAGCAGCAGAAGCTGCTCTTTTGGTGCTGTCTCGTGTTTTTATTTTATATTTTATTTTATACTAACATATTATTCTTTATTCTAGGTCTCCCCTCACTGTGTGAAACCACCCGACAAACGAGTCCAAGCCAAAATGACGACATACACAGCCACCCAGAACCCTGTCTGAGAGCCAAGGCCTGCCTGAGGGCCCAGTCCCAAACGCCCACAACCGACACGACAATGGATAAAACATGGCACCACACCCGCTGCGGTGGGTGTGTGGCCTTAAAAAAGTATTTCTTAATAGCTACAAATGCACAAAAAGAGCAGCAGTCGCTGCTCTTTTTGTGCGAGATTTAATTTTAACTAACATATTTTCTATTCCAGCCAACACATGAAGCCACACCACCGCGAGCCCAAATCCGCCAATCCGCCAGGATCTCCCACACGTGAGTATGCACAACCATGCAAATGAACGAAGTCATGGAGGAAAAGGAGAGCCACACCCGCTGTGGCGGGTGTGGCAATTTTTAAGGTAATTATAACACCTGGCCACGCAAAAGGAGCAGCACAGGCTGCTCCTTTTGCATGGCCTTTCTCTTCTTTTACTAACATATTATTTATCAATCTAGGACCTTATCCAGCCCACCACCACACCAAGCCCCAAGCAAAACCCCACTGACAAAGACACAACACGAAAACCCGCGACCCGACCGACCGAACACCCGCAAGAATGAGGGATGTGGCCACCAGATGAAATGTGCAGGTGAACAGGGTGTGCGGCCACCATGTTGTGTGGCTCCGCCAGGTGGGGACATGTAACCCCCGCGGTGGCAGGGGATAATATGTGTATAGTAATAAATAAATAAATAATCATACATAATTATGTGATCCAGCACAGCTGTTGACTGGAAGTTGGCCCAATAAGGCCCCAATGGGGCCCTAATCAGCACCCAAGCCACAACCAAAGTGGTGGACTGGGGCCCCAATAGTGTCTGGTACCTACTTAAGTACCAAATCGTGCCCCAGAATAGATACCTAACAAGGGGGTCACATATGGCTGTCCAAGGTGTTATCTTCCACAGCACACATCAGTTTTTCATCTGTGTTCTTGTTGGGTGGGGTTTTGTGCATCGAGGGGAGACCTAGAATAATCAATAATACGTTAGTTTGATAAAAAAAAACAGAAGCAGCACCCAAAGAGCAGCTACTGCTGCTCTTTGGGCACTGTTGTATGAGAAACTCACCAGCTATTACCACACACCTGCCACAGTGGGTGTGTGGCATTTCATCCATCATGGCATACTTGCGGGTGTTCAGGCACTGGGCTCTTGGATTGAGTTGTGGGTTGCGGGTGGCTGCACATGTCACTTTTTTGTGCAGGGGGTTTTCGCACTGGGGGACGGATCAATCAGTAAATAACATGTTAATTTAAACAAAAAAAAAACAAAGGAAGCACCAAAAGAGCAGCTTTTGCTGCTCTTTTGGTGCTTTCCTACATCCTGAAAACTTACAAGGTATTACCACACACCTGCCGCAGTGGGTGTGTGGTACATGATTTCATCAATCATCATGTTCAGGGGGGGGCACTCTGGGCTTGGGTGGCTCGCGTACTTGGGGCTCATCCATGTGTGGGTTTTCACATAGGGAAGGGACCTAGAATAATGAATACTAATACATAATACATTAGTAAAAACAAAAAGAAAACAAAGGTGCCAAAAGAGCAGCTTCTGCTGCTCTTTTGGCACTGGTGGGATTAGACATACCTAATATTACCACACACCCGCTGAAGTGGGTGTGTGGTTTGTCTGGCACTTGTGTCGTGTTTTTGATTGCTGTTCATGGGCTTCATTTGATGGGCAGGTTGTTGTTCTCCCATGTTTGTTTGGTGGGGTCGCGGGTCCTGAGTTCAGATGTCAACCTAGAAATAATACATCAGTAACAAAGAAAAAAAGAAAAAAGAAAAGGCATGCAAAAGGAGCAGCATACGCTGCTCCTTTCACATGGTTGTACTTACTGTGAAATTACCACACACCCACCGAAGCGGGTGTGTGGTTTTGTCTGAGGTTTTGTTGGGGTGGTTGTTGTTGGTGGGTCCCATCTTCATTTCCAGGGGGGGTTCGTTCAGTGGGTCCCCATTTTGTTTGATAATCTAGAATAGTGAATGTGTTAGTGAAGTGAAAGAGAAAAAAGGAGAGCCATGCAAAAGGAGCAGCGTATGCTGCTCCTTCTGCACAGTTGTGCTTACCTTAAAATTACCACACACCTGCTGAAGTGGGTGTGTGGTTTGTCTGGGGCCCCTGCGGCCTTGCATCATGCGTTCCCATTCCTGGGTTTTGTCTGGGGGGTGTTCTTGGTGTCACATTTCAGCCTCTCGTTTGGTGGGTGGTTCAGGCGATAAGCCTAGAATAATAAATTGTGTGTTAGTTAAAAATTAAAATGAATGCAAAAAGAGCAGCCAGGGCTGCTCTTTTTGCATTGGTGAGTGTATACAGTGACTTACATTATGTTGAATCACACACCCACCGCAGCGGGTGTGTGGTTTGTGTCGCCACCTCTCATGCCTTCATTTGGTGCTTTCATTTGTCCCAGTTTTGTTTGCTGTGGCTTCGTTTGCCTGGGGCCACTCATTGGGCAGCCTGTCGTTTTTTTGGTTTTGATCTGGAATAATAAAAGCTTCATTAGTATAAAAATTCACAGCAGCGCAAAAAGAGTAGCTTGTGCTACTCTTTTTGTGCTAGTGTATCTAGTGAGACAAAACTTACCTTATGACCACACACCTGCTTCAGCGGGTGTGTGGTCATGGTCATGTGCTGGGGCTGCCGCTGCTGCCACTAGGCTATTGCACGGGGTCCCCGCGGGGGAATTTAGGACACCCTGCCCGCGGGGCTGAAAACCCGCCCCCCGTGACTCACGGGGGCGGGGCCGCGGGATACATGACGGGGTTGAAAAACCCATGAGAAAGCCGCTGGATTCCCATGGGACAATGTCCTGGCCCATAAGGTTATTTAATATTTATTTATTTATTATAATTATATACATTGGTGGCCATCATCAGGCGAGTCCCATCTATTTCCTTCAGGTGGGGTATCGCACAGTGGAGGTGCCTAGAATAATAACACATTAGTAAACACAAAAAAAACTGAAAACAACGCCAAAAGAGCAGCTGGTGCTGCTCTTTTGGCGTCATCGTACACCCCATATTAAAAAGAACCCACATAATCAAGTCTTGGTGTTCAGGGCTGGGCCCTTGGGCGCAGTCTTCGGCGGCTGCGCATCCATATTTCGTGTGGGGGGTTTTCGTGCTCTCGTCGCGTAGGTCTTCATGCAGGGGGTGATCTACAATGACCAATAATATGTTAGTTAATAAAAAACCAGTTCCAGAAGAGCAGCAGTTGCTGCTCTTCTGGCGCGATTGTACTTATAACAAGAGACTTACCAGATGTTACCACACACCCGCCACAGCGGGTGTGTGGTACCATGGCCTCCTCCATTGCACACCATCCTGTATCGGGGCCACGGGATGCGTGGCTGCGGGGCTATAGGGTGGCGTTCGTAGGGGTTTTGATGGCAATGTTCATATTGGGTTGCAGGTGGCTGCACTGGTCCGTGTTTCGTCTTAGACCTAGGCTCTGTTTTCGTGCATCGAGAGGTCACCTAGAAGGATGAAGAATACGTTAGTTTAAAAAAAATAGAAGTAGTGCCCAAAGAGCAGCTACTGCTGCTCTTTGGGCACCGTTGTCAGAGAGAAACCTACAACTAATACCACACACCCACGGTGGGTGTGTGGTACGAGATGAAATCAATCGTTGTGTTCAGGGCACTCCGGGTGGCTGCACATCAAATATCGTGTTGGGGGCTCGTCTGTGTCCTCGTCGGGCGGGTTTTCGCTTAGGGAAGGGACCTAGAACAACGATAAATAATGCATTAGTAAAAAAAAGAAAATAGAGGGGTGCCAAAAGAGCAGCTCCTGCTGCTCTTTTGGCACCGGTGGGATTAGACATACCTAATGTTACCACACACCCGCTTCAGCGGGTGTGTGGCACCGTATTTGAAGTCTCGTTGTCTTGGTGGCAGATAGTCGAGCATTGGGGTCTTGCATGGCTGCGCACGCGCCCGTATTTTGCCCTGGTATCATGATCGTTCGGTTCCGGCAGGTGCTGGTGTGGGGTTCGTGCGGGTCTGTCGATCGAAGTGCGATGCAATGACCTAAAATAATAAATATATTAGTAAAAAATGAAAAAGTCGCGCAAAAAGAGCAGCTTGGGCTGCTCTTTTTGCACGACAGCATATATATCACATGAACAAAAAATAAGCTTACTGTATCTTAATCACCACACCCCCACTGCAGCGGGTGTGTGGTGCCTCCTTTTCTCGGGTATCGTTGGTTCTGGCGGGTGCTGGTGCGGGGATTCATGTGGGTCTGTCGATCGCACAATGCGACAACCTAGAATATATACAATAGTTTCACTTCGGCAATTGCCGGCATCTTGTTTCTAGACGCGACCAACACAGCCAACAAACAAAGCAGTACACGACCCGCACAGCAGGTGTGTGGCTGTATAGGGTAAGTATTTTTTTGTCCCGTTGATACAGCCAGCAAAGAGAGCAGCGAAGCTGCTCTCTTTGCATTCCTTTTGAATTTCGTCGCTAACGTGATTGTTTGTACTAGTCTCGCACCCCAGTACGGGTGTGAGAACACATATACACCCCCCCACCAGGTGTAATCGCAGTGTGTAACGAGTACTGCATCCCCGCAGTGGCGGGGGTGTGGTACTGAAAGGTAGATTTCATTTTTCTATGTACAGCAATGCAAAAAGAGCAGCCACGGCTGCTCTTTTGCGTTACTTTTTATCTTTTATTAATATGTTACATTATTCTAGGGTACAATCAACATAACGGCGAGACGATGACCCGGCCAAACCGCAACCTGGCAAAATAACGAACAGCCAACCCATAACCCAGCCAATCCGCGACCCACCAAACAACGAACGACACACCCAACCTGTAACCCCACCAAACCGTGACCCACCAAACAACGAATGACGCACCCAACCTGTAGCCCACCCAATCTGCGACCCACTAAAACAACAAACGATGGCCCACCCAACCTGTAACCCAGCCAACACCAAAATAATGAAGAACGGCCCACCGACCGACCACACACCCGCCATAGCGGGTGTGTGGTCATATAAGGTGGGTCTCTCCCCCCTGTAAACATAGCCGCGCAAAGAGAGCAGCAGAAGCTGCTCTCTTCGTGTAGTTTTTGAGTTTTTTTTTACTAACATGGTATTTTTTAATTCTAGCTCTAGCCCATCCCTCTCAGTGCGGGTGTTGGGACTCATGTAAACCCCGGCACGCGTAACCATGCAATGAGTACCACGCACGCGCCGAGGCAGTTGCGTGGTACCAAAAGGTACTTTTTTTTTTTCTTTATGTACAAGGACGCAAAAGGAGCAGCGAAAGCTGCTCTTTTTGCGTCCCTTTGAATCATTTACTAACCTGTGATCTTACACTAGGCCCCACCCTACATAACGGCGACCCACAAAATGGCCAGCCAACCCGGCATAACTACAAACCAGGAAACAACGGACAACGAAGCACCCAGGCCCTGATCCCGCCAAATCGCGACCCGCCAAATGGCAGACCCCCAAATAACGATGCACCCAAATGACGGACCACCACACCATGACCCGCTGAACTGCGCGACCCACCCTACGACCTCCTACCCCCCGAACAATGAATCACTGAATGAATCACCGAAAGAAAACCGGTACCACACGCCCGCTATGGCGGGTGTGGTAGTCAAGGTGGATGTCTTTTCTTATTGTTCCTACCATATCATTGCGTAAAAAGAGTAGCACTAGCCACTCTTTTTGCGCGACTTGTAGATTTTTTAAAATTAATGCTTTATCTTTGGTTCTAGGTCCCAACATTCTAAGCTCGAAACCTCAGTGAACCCCTACACAAAGCCTGCTCAAGGGTATCCACATAGAAGTCTGCCTCCTATACAATGTATATATAATAATAAATAATAAGTAGTGGTATAGTAATCAATAGTGACAAAGGGTCAGTGAAATAGGAAAGTGAGGGAAGCAAATAATCCAACCATCCTCTATGCATATTCAGAGACCTGAGAGATATTCAAACCCGCCTTCATACCCCCGGGAATGGCGGGTTCTTGGTGGGTTTTAGGCATGGGTCCACCTTGGTACTCCCGCCCTGCGGGGTCAAAACCCACGGGGTCAAAACCCGCGGGTTTCGAAACCCCGTGCAATACCCTAGCTGCCACTGCTGCCACTGCTGCCACTGCTGCCACTGCTGCCGCTGCTGTTGCTGCTGCTGCTGCTGTTGCTGTTGTGTCGTGGTCGTGTGGTCGCTTTCCTGTTGCTGGGTGTGGCTGCGCTGCACACTTGCGAAATTCAATGCCAGCAATTGCCAATACTCAAGAAGTGCCCCAAGTGCCAGTGTTACAGGCACAATACAGATTAATAGCAAGCATGTGGATGTGGAATATATAATATATAATAAATATTTGTTTAAAAATGTGAAGAAGAGGATGATAATGAGCCAGAGCTCAATAAGGGATGATATGCCTCATTGCAAAGTGGATTGGACCACTTCCACACATCAGAATTGGCCCAAATTTAAATATAGTGATGGTATATATACACCTTATATGGGTGACTAATTATATCAGACGATTCTGGCATTCTTCAATTTTTCATGCCTTCAATTCCCTATTTAGGGAATTGAAGGCATGAAAAATTGAAGAATGCCAGAATCGTCTGATATAATTAGTCACCCATATAAGGTGTATATATACCATCACTATATTTAAATTTGGGCCAATTCTGATGTGTGGAAGTGGTCCAATCCACTTTGCAATGAGGCATATCATCCCTTATTGAGCTCTGGCTCATTATCATCCTCTTCTTCACATTTTTAAACAAATATTTATTATATATTATATATTCCACATCCACATGCTTGCTATTAATCTGTATTGTGCCTGTAACACTGGCACTTGGGGCGCTTCTTGAGTATTGGCAATTGCCGGCATTGAATTTGGTATCTTACTTCTACAACAACAACATGCAACTGCCTGGAAAGGCAAGCATGCTATAGAAGAAAGATTGGGAGCTCCAATGCAGCCTGGTCAGCCATATAGAGGGGCCTTAAAAGGAGGGACACGTTGATGACTTAGGTAGGCCTAAATGGCTGAAATCAAGTTTGATGTCAAGTGATGATCAAAAAGCTGAATTTGACAACTGGCAATTACAATTTGACAATATTTTGACATCAAGCAATGTCAAGTGCCTCATTTATGAGCACTTTGCAAAATGTCAGTCAACAAACTTAATAATTAATATATACACTAGATATACTGTATAATAAAAAAGCCTAAATGTGGTAATCAGATAGCCCAATGGGGATGGGTGCATTAGATAATATCCCATTACATTATACAGTGTTTCCTATTTAAAAAAAAGCCTAAATGCGGAAATTGGATGAAGTGCATCCAAAAAACATTTAAGCATCCAGCCCAATGGGGGCCCAGGACCAGGGGGAAGTGCCTGGGATAGATGGATGGGCCTCTAGGGACCCCAATAGAGTGAAAAAATCAGGCCCAGGGCCAATGATTAGTGCCTGAAACAATGAGAGCAGTAAAAACATCACTGGAACCACCAGAACTTGCCGAGAAATAAGCGCTGGGCAGATCGCTCTGAAATTTGGGATGTGATTAGGGATCACCTCAACGCAAATCATATAAAAATTTCAGCCAAATCCATGCATAGGTTATGGAGATATGAAGGAAACAAGTCTGGACATTAAAAATTCATTTTCTCCCCCAGAAAAATAGCTGGGGACTTGAAAATTTGCACAGAGCATAACTACACAATGTACTAATTATGTGCAAAACATCAGCCCAATATACCTACTTTAAGGGAGTGAACTGGACAATAGGTACCAGAAACACTGGAAATTGCCCAAATGTAAGGAGTGCAAGGATCATTCTGAAATTTGGCATGTGATTAGATACTGTTTAGATGAAGACTATATCAAAATTTCAGCCAGATCCACTCAGTAAGTACAGAGATATGAGGGAAACAGGTTTAAACATTGAAAATCAATTTACTCCCCCCCACAGACAAGATATGGACTTGAAATTAGACATGGGTCATGATCATATAATTAAATAGCCATGTGCCAAAAATCAGCATATTCTGTTTACTTCTAGACATTCAACTCCCTTTTCAGGCAAAAAGAGAACAACAAGCTACCATGAATGTTAAGCACTTTAAATTACACCCAAAATAGGTGGAATGGGCTTATAATATTATAGCCCTGACTGTATCCAAAAATGGAATTAATTGGATGTGTGGAAGTAGCTTAAATTGAGGGGGAGGGGGAGGAAGATCAAAAGTGAATTACATAATATGTAGAGAAGGGGTGGCTCTGATATTACACCACTGAGTTAATACATATATGGGGAGTGTACATGCCAGATATCAGCCCAACTGGACTCCATTTAGGCAGTGTTCCACAGGCCTCCCCCCTAAACAACAATTTCCTCCCCAGAGCCTTCCATCCATGTAATTCCCCTGAGAATGCACACTTGGGTCATCCAAACACATCTATAGCATTCCTCAAAATTTCAGATTTATGACTCCAGTGTTAGAGTCTCCATAATATTTTCAAGTTTCACTGAGATACACCCTCCAGTTGGGACACTTCCAGGGCTCCAATGACTCTGAATTTTTGTAGGTCACACTTGCTCATCATTTGAGGCTCAGCCCCACATTCTCAGCCCATTCTGAGCACTTTTGACATTTGTCACATGACCAAGATCTTCCCCTCCCCCTGCTTCACTCAGTCATCCAATTTGTGTAGATATTGTTTCCATCTGCAGTGGTAGTATGTGACAGTGCATGATTCAAATTTCAGGAGATTCCATGCAATATTGATTGAGTTATTCAAGAAACATTCTAGATCAATTCAATTTGGGGGTCAGAACAGCAGTATTTCCACTAAATACCGCTGTTCTGACCCCAAATTGAATTGATCTGGAATGTTTCTTGAATAGCTCAATCAATATTGCATGGAATCTCCTGAAATTTGAATCATGCACTGTCACACACTACTACTACAGATGGCAACAAAGTCCACACAAATTGGATGACTGAGTGAAGCAGGGGGAGGGGAAGATCTTGGTCATGTGACAAATGTCAAAAGTGCTCAGAATGGGCTGAGAATGTGGGGCTGAGCCTCAAATGATGAGCAAGTGTGACCTACAAAAATTCAGAGTCATTGGAGCCCTGGAAGTGTCCCAACTGGAGGGTGTATCTCAGTGAAACTTGAAAATATTATGGAGACTCTAACACTGGAGTCATAAATCTGAAATTTTGAGGAATGCTATAGATGTGTTTGGATGACCCAAGTGTGCATTCTCAGGGGAATTACATGGATGGAAGGCTCTGGGGAGGAAATTGTTGTTTAGGGGGGAGGCCTGTGGAACACTGCCTAAATGGAGTCCAGTTGGGCTGATATCTGGCATGTACACTCCCCATATATGTATTAACTCAGTGGTGTAATATCAGAGCCACCCTTCTCTACATATTATGTAATTCACTTTTGATCTTCCTCCCCCTCCCCCTCAATTTAAGCTACTTCCACACATCCAATTAATTCCATTTTTGGATACAGTCAGGGCTATAATATTATAAGCCCATTCCACCTATTTTGGGTGTAATTTAAAGTGCTTAACATTCATGGTAGCTTGTTGTTCTCTTTTTGCCTGAAAAGGGAGTTGAATGTCTAGAAGTAAACAGAATATGCTGATTTTTGGCACATGGCTATTTAATTATATGATCATGACCCATGTCTAATTTCAAGTCCATATCTTGTCTGTGGGGGGGAGTAAATTGATTTTCAATGTTTAAACCTGTTTCCCTCATATCTCTGTACTTACTGAGTGGATCTGGCTGAAATTTTGATATAGTCTTCATCTAAACAGTATCTAATCACATGCCAAATTTCAGAATGATCCTTGCACTCCTTACATTTGGGCAATTTCCAGTGTTTCTGGTACCTATTGTCCAGTTCACTCCCTTAAAGTAGGTATATTGGGCTGATGTTTTGCACATAATTAGTACATTGTGTAGTTATGCTCTGTGCAAATTTTCAAGTCCCCAGCTATTTTTCTGGGGGAGAAAATGAATTTTTAATGTCCAGACTTGTTTCCTTCATATCTCCATAACCTATGCATGGATTTGGCTGAAATTTTTATATGATTTGCGTTGAGGTGATCCCTAATCACATCCCAAATTTCAGAGCGATCTGCCCAGCGCTTATTTCTCGGCAAGTTCTGGTGGTTCCAGTGATGTTTTTACTGCTCTCATTGTTTCAGGCACTAATCATTGGCCCTGGGCCTGATTTTTTCACTCTATTGGGGTCCCTAGAGGCCCATCCATCTATCCCAGGCACTTCCCCCTGGTCCTGGGCCCCCATTGGGCTGGATGCTTAAATGTTTTTTGGATGCACTTCATCCAATTTCCGCATTTAGGCTTTTTTTTAAATAGGAAACACTGTATAATGTAATGGGATATTATCTAATGCACCCATCCCCATTGGGCTATCTGATTACCACATTTAGGCTTTTTTATTATACAGTATATCTAGTGTATATATTAATTATTAAGTTTGTTGACTGACATTTTGCAAAGTGCTCATAAATGAGGCACTTGACATTGCTTGATGTCAAAATATTGTCAAATTGTAATTGCCAGTTGTCAAATTCAGCTTTTTGATCATCACTTGACATCAAACTTGATTTCAGCCATTTAGGCCTACCTAAGTCATCAACGTGTCCCTCCTTTTAAGGCCCCTCTATATGGCTGACCAGGCTGCTGATGAGGAGTACCTTGCTGCCCCACAGATACATGTGAGTTTGGATTCGAAGGACAAGTCGACTGCAAATCGATTTCAACAACAAGACATGACAGTCACTGAGTTGCATCATCATCAGCTCCATCACAAGATTGGGTGTCACTCCCAGCACCCTGAGAGACACTGGATTCCCCCTGAGGCACCATGGGCCCAGCTCCAATCCTGGCGCAAGACTTGGGATCTTTCAATGTAGTAGGCAGGTCTGCATCTTCTTCATTGGACTTGGAAGAGGTCTCAGGGGGATCAATGGAGCATGTTTTTTGAGGGACTCTAGACTTGGAGCCAATCTTGGGTGGAGCTTTGGTGCAATATTTAGAAGCCAAGGCCTTGGTACTTCTGGTATTAGAATGATGAGAGTGAAGGGTGGAGAGCTTTGGGGAGACTTCAGGTTCTGGTGACTGGGCAATGAGTGTAGGGTTCGAGCAAGTCCACCAGCCATTCATCATGATTAAGCAGTAGCTGCGAGTATGAACAGCAAGTGTAATAAATTGTGAGGGAGCTTAAAAACCTGAATCACAGCTATGCAAAGATATTGTGACTCAGGGGAGAAGTCCTACAGGCTGAATACAAGTATGCAAGGTAGATGTACAGTTGCCAGTCAAACAAAAGCTGCCAGTTATGGAGATGAGAGAGCAAGATGAGAGAGCAGGAGACAAGAGAGTGGTGAGATGAGAGAACAAGACAAGAGAATGAGATGATAATCACTTTACTGAGCCCACAAATACACACAGTAATGGATCAAGCATGTAGCCTAGAAAGCACTCCAACACAAGGATGAGTACTTCTTCAACTACGTGGGCAGTGTAAGTGTTTGATGACTTGACACTGGCAGATGCTGAATAGCATTGCAACTGTATAGGAATAAACTTTACACTGTATATGGTATTAACTTTACTTTATTATGAATACACAAAGGAAAAGAATGTGGAGAAGGATGAAAATTATGAGGCTGAGGACTTGGCAGGTTTGGAGTATTCAGGGTGCTTGAGGTTCAAATCCAATTTGATATGCCAAACAGGAGGAGACTTTGCAAATCCAAAGGATTCATCTGGAAGTAGATTGGGTCCCCAAGTGGTGCTGCAACCCTCATTTACCAACCAACAGATCCAATGAATAATGGCATCAACAGGTCCTGAGGTAGGCCACATCATTGTCACAAACCCAACACTCATCATGCGATTGCTATGGGCACAGATCATCATCTCCATTCAACAAAGATCAAGATCAACAGTTTGGGTGGGCAATTGGGTGAGCTGGGCAACCAACCATGCAGTGTTGAATTCGATGACTTGGAGGTGATGTAAGTGCTGGTCCCTAGGTATTAATGCACCAATGATTGGTGGATACTGGTCATAGTTGAGGAAGTACTCCCCATATTGAGACCTAGAATCTTTGTCCTTAATCAAAGGAGGTGCTATCACCAAAAGATTGTCCAGTTCCTGCTGGCTGTGAGCATGAGCATATACCTGATCAATATATTCTAAATCCCTCAACCCAGTGTAATGCTCAGATGGTGCATGTGAAGCATTGATCATGACAGTCATGACCTTGGCCACACAAGTTGCAGCCCATCCCTCCAAAGTCACCTTCAGCTCATCACATGGGCGGCTCCATTTGAACAGAAGCTGAATTGAAACCTTGCCCTTCTTGCATTCCGTGTGAGCTGCAATCACCTGTGGGTACAGAGCCAGCCATATGTCAGGTGTTTGGAAGCCTTCTGGAACAGGGCCCAGAGAGATGATGAACCAATGGCCCACTGGGATGGGGGAGTAAAGCATCCCTGACACCACTGCCTGTGGCTGAGGCATCAGAACATTGGGGGTGGGTCCACTAAGTGC
This sequence comes from Hydnum rufescens UP504, assembly GCA_014904985.1. Classification (NCBI taxonomy): domain Eukaryota; kingdom Fungi; phylum Basidiomycota; class Agaricomycetes; order Cantharellales; family Hydnaceae; genus Hydnum; species Hydnum rufescens. Next base: position 26,291 of record MU129156.1, read on the forward strand.
ATTGAGCAAATGACCAATTATCATGGGGTCATATGGTGTCGCCTGGGCTGCCACCTGTTGCTGAGGCACCAAGACATTAGTGGTGGACCCACTAACTGCACTGGCCCAAGATCCATGACCCCGGCCAGCAGGATGCACAGGCATAGGACCACCAAAACCTTGAAGACCCTGATCCCCAAAAGAACCACCTTGCTGCTGATAATTCCCTTGCCCCTCACTATGATGGGCAGAAAGTTCTGGCACCAATGTGCCTCTCCCTCTCTGTACAATGGGCATTGAATGCCCATAACACCTCATGGAAGTTGAAGCTGCCTGGGGGTGTGGTGCAGGCCAATACAATGTGCTTGACAGACCCCTAGGATGTGGAAGGGATTGGGGACCCCCTGTATGGTTCCTGTACCTGTGATCATGAGGATCATGCATACAGGACTGAGGGGATTGAGTTCGAGTCTGATTTCAAGGGAAATGGAGATGAGATGGGGAGTGTGGGCAAGAGTGGGGATCAGAATGAGGCTGAGAGTGAGATTGAGATTGAGAGCAAGAGTGATATCACAGGGAGCAGGTGTGATATTGTGGGGAGCAGGTGCAATATTGAGGGGAGTGGGTGTGATATTGAGGGGAGTGGGTGTGATGTCATGGAGAACAGGTGTGAGGATGAGAACAGGAGTGAGGACAAGAACAGGAGTGAGGATGAGAATGGGAACAAGATGAGCAAGAAGAGCGAGAGCAAGGGTGATCATCTGACCTAGAGTTGCCTGGAAACCCCAAGCATGAATGATAAGCACTTTGTCCTGGTACCACAGAACACTTGAGACAAAAGGATAGTACTCACTATCTACCCTCTTATGAGCCCTCTGCTCCTCATCATGGTCCAGACATTGAGGGGGGGTCAGCACATGAGGACTCGGTTCATGGGGTGGGGGTGTCAACTTGTGAGGTGGAGAAGTCAACTCATGAGGTGGGGGGGTCAACTCATGAGGCAGGGGCATCAACTCACCAGGCAGGGGAGTCAATTCGCGAGGTGGGGGAGGGGTCAACTTGTGAGGGGGGGGTGTCAACTCACAAGGCAGGGGAGTCAACTTGTGAGGCAGGGGGGTCAACTTGTGAGGTGGGGGGTCAACTTGCAAGGTATGAGTGTTGATTTCCAAGGAGGGGATGTCGGCACATGAGGGGGTGTAGGCACACAGGGATGTGGTGTTGGTATGTGAGGAGGGGGTGTAGACTTGCAATGGGGTGTAGGAATGCAAGGTGGTGTTGGTGTGTGAGGTGGAGGTGGAGGTGTGCTAGGAGGGGGTATCAGGACACAAAGGGGAGATGTTGAAGGGGGATGATGGGATGAGGCAGCCTGATGAGTGCTTGGATGTGCACTCACCAAGCCTGAGCTAGTGCTAGCTCCAAGAGTCTCGTCAACATCCCAACCATAATGCCTTGCTCATGCCCGAAGCTTCTTCTCCTTCCAAATCGCATTCGCTTGCACATTGCAAGGATCCCTCCATTCTATAATGAGGCATGCATCAAAGGGGCTGAGAGATTTTGCCTTTTTGCCCTGGGCAGCTGCCTGCCAATGCTTTATATCAAGTAGAGCTTCCTTGTCACCATTATGGGCTTGCTTCATCAACTGGTGAGCTGCCTCTTGCATCTTATTGACAGCCTCCTTTGCTTTCCTCTTCTTTGCAGTTGCAATGACAACCTGTTGATCATACTCTGTGTCTGTCTCGCCTCTTATAGGCTGAACATGTATGGGTGAATCGGAACCTGAACTTTCATCCTCAGGATCCAAATCCCATGAGCTTTCCAAGAATATCTCCATCCCCATCACAGGACAATCCCAGAAGCATGAACCAGAGTAAAAGGACTGCAGCTGAAGGTACTCTTCAGGCGATACATCATAGATGGATTAGGAGTTAGAGAACCAGACCCAATAATCAGAGAATTGTTCCTGACAATGTAGCACAGGACTATATCTTCCATGGGTTCATCAGGAAGGACTCCAGGATAATGACAAGGGGCAATGATCCAAGGATCAGGACAGTTGTGCTCCACAAGGAGCCGGACATAAACATTGTGAGTGACCATCTTCCTTTTGGCTTCATCTGGGATGCCACTGGACTGATTGCCATCAGGAGAATTGCAATGAAGGCCATGCATAAGCTTAACATCTATGCCATGCTGTCTGAGCCAGATACCCGACACAGGGACTCCATGATGGAGGAGGTCTTGGAGCCAAGGACCTTCTGTTGAATGGACATACATGGCACCCATTAGATCGTTGTCCACACCAAAATGAGCATGGGTCTCTGTCAGGGCCATGCTGTGACAAGAGCACCAAACAAATATAAACACAGATAATTCTGGCTAAGTCTGGCTGAGTCTGAGAGAATCCGGGCAAGAATGAGATAACGAGGATAGGAGGGGACGGAGAGGCAATCCAGCAGCCCAGAGGGGACTAGGCAGGAATGAGCACAGCAGTCCTTAAGCTCATGGAGTCAACTGGAAAGTACTCAGACTGTAGTCTGGAGTAGAAGTGGAAATCCTGAGATTAACATTAAGGGAATAGGTACAGTGAGGCTAACCTGTAGTCTGGAGTAGAAGCAGAAATCCTGAGAGACCAAAGCTGAGTCTCTGGATGTCGCCCCAGACTACTTATACATAGTTCCTATACTATGGGGGATTGATTGCTTAATGAGAGGTGGTTACAGGGGGGCAGGCACAAGAGGGGGAGCAGGCAGGGGACAGGAAAGTGGAGGGAACAGGGACAGGGCCAGGGGTAAGTGTGTGGGAACCGGAAGTAAAGGAAATGAGGAAATGAAGGGGAAATGAAACAGAGGTGGGGACAAATCAGAAACAGGCCAGAACCAAAACCGGAAACAAAACCAGAATTAACCAGGAAATGGACAAACTCTGACAGTCTCTGAATTTCCAGAGACTATGTGATCAATACACCAGTGCATCATCATACATGCAAAGGCACCGTATTTGTATGCAACCTGAATGTAATCCATAACGAGCCCACACAACACGTCAAAAAAAGAGGCATTGCGGATGATTTCTGGTGTAAGCAGGATGGTTATCAACCAATCCAACTACTGTCTGTGAGGTTGAGCCAGGGATGAAGGAGGGAATCACAGAACTAATCCGGATATTCAGGTCTGAGTGGGGGAAGGTCTTTTGAACAGGGGAAATTGCAGTGAGCCAACAAAGCCCAAGCAATTAAGTGAGAATGTGTGTTTCAGTCAGATTACCACACCCTAAGAATATCTTCTTGAGACCTTAGTCAAAGTGTATTTAGAATTCACTTTTTGTAGTGAGATATCACCCAGGGACCAGCAGCTGTTCAAGGAGCTTCAAACTGGAGGGAGGGGGAGAACTAATGAATTTGTGTGCTAGCTGCACCTAATATACAATACAGACTTCAACTCAATGGAAAGTGAAAAAGTTGGACTTAAGGGATACACAGAGAAAAAGAAAAGAAATTAAAATCTTCAAAAGTGATGGAGATATTCCAATTTCAAGATAAAAGGGGAGATTGACACATTACATGCTATTCCTCCTTCAAACCTGGACAAGTTCCCTTAAGAAAAAGTGGAATAGGTTGCCCTGAGGGTCTTCTCTATCAGACATAAGAGGGCCGGAAGTAATTCACTATTTTGAATGGTGGAGCAAAGGGGGAGTCATGGGGAGGGAGTTGTCTTGTGAAAAATGGAGTTCGCATCCACTCGTTTTGCCCTTGGTACCGTTCGATGCGCATTTTCAACAGATTTCAGAGCGTGGTACTTGTGAACAAATCTGATAAGAATTGGATTCAAAAATCAAGAAATACTCCTTCAGAGTATGAGTCTTGGCAAGATATCATTACAGGGACCGCATTTTTGATCTGTTCGTTTTGTGTTTGATACTGTTCGATAGGTACGATTTGTATCTTTCTGGGCGAGGTTGTTTCGAGTCGATCTGATCAACAATGACAGAGAAATTTGAAAAATACTCCTTTAGAGTAGTGCAGCCCCTATCTGGATCATGTGATGGATCCACAAGTCCAGAATCAGAACTAGGCCCAGTCCATGTTGTTACATAATCACAATTTGTTGCCCTTAAGGCAGTAGGATGGCTTGGAAGAACAGACAAGCCATACAGTCTTGTGGAAGAATGGCAAGTTGAATTGCCTTGTCCAAAGAAAATGGACTTGATGTAGGGCATAAACTGCCCCTTTTTGATGAGGATTGTTGAAGTCTGACAGATAGTCAATAAATTGACTGGTAGACATGGTAAAGGAATGAGGCAATATTATGAGTTGGAAAGGAGTGGGAATCCAATTGATTTCTTGAATAAATGAATGATGATAAATTTAAATGAGCATGGTGACATATAATTGATTCGTTTGTAAGGGAAATGGGCCTCAGAAGATGAGGATTCTATGGTGTAGGGATTTATCCCTCCAACACTGGTTGAATGGGAAGGATCACATTACTCAGAGTGCCCTGGAGTCCTACAGCTTGACCAGCTGAACACCAGCAATCATATCGAGCAGAGACAAAGGTCTCTAAGTGTTGCTGATACTGGTCAACTAGCTGGACACTGACATTGGGAACCCATACAATATCTGCTTCAGCTGGGGGGGAGGGGTCAGAAGGTTGACATGAGATGTAAGCAAGATATGGCATCTGGGTTGAATACAACATTGGTGACCATGTAAAATCAAAGATGGGGGCCATACATGCATCCTTGTGGGTAGATATGTAATGGTGAGAATAAAAAGCCTGTTCCCTGCTGTAAAGTTCAGGGGTGAAGTCGAGTGGGCACTGTAATGAGAGCTGGAAGGGTCAGTGGCTATTTGTGAACATGACCACCCACTCCACCTGTGTGATGGCGGAATGTAAAGAATCATGATCATGCCCATCATCATGTGGAATGCCCTGTGCAGAGCCAAAATCTGTTTGTAAGTCAGAAAATTTCATAGTCGAGCATAACATGTTCTACCCAAACTCACTGTTCTTTGAACAGTTGGACCATGCTACATAATCTGGAGTATCCATGTGCACATTAGAGAACTCTGGTGCATCTCCCAAATTCCCTAGGGAGTTGATCCACATTATGGGCTTGAGCTTGGCAGGGCCCTCACCTGCCACTGCACTGGAGGTGGCAGCAAGTGAGGATGCACTGGCCAGAAACGTCGGATTGCCAGCAAAAACACCCCTTGCCATGCGACCAATGGAAACAGGTGCACTGTGGGATGAAGAGGCAGCCACAGGGGACATGCCATATGACTTGAGATATTTGGGTCTGTGGAATCTCCCACCCTCTCTTGTTGAAGTATGTACATCTCACATGGATCTCCTGCTCTCACTTCACATTCGACTCACGTTATCTTTGCACTTTGGCTGTTTCTCCCCATTGATGAAGGAGGTTTAGGGCTCCTGGTACGTCCTTGCATGCTTATTACTGAGATTAAAAATGCCACTTACATGGATAACAGCCATCCCAAATAGCAGCTATCATCAGCTGTTGGGTTTTTGACCTCAACCCCCAGTCATTCAATGGTCCCAGTCAGTTAATGTTTGATCCTTCAAGCCAGTCTTTTGGCTCTGGTGGAACTGTGACTTTTGACTCTCATCCTCCCCTCAACAATTGTCATGTGGATGAGAGGCCCCACAATAATTTCCACCTGCAACAGCACCTCTATTACCCATCTCCATGCTGCCTGCATCTCGTTTTTTTTCACCCCTTCACAACACCCACTCACACACACAATCCCCTCAGTGCTGCAGCAGCCTTTCACACAACAGCAGTGGCCACAATCTTGCCATCAACCACTACCACCATCATCACCCCATCTCCTTGTCAAATCCCCATGTCCCAATGTCATTCATATGATCAAATGATCGACCCATCTTGTATCCATATGCACTGCCCCTGCTCTCAGCAGCAGTTTACCATGTCCTCTGTCGATACTTCTGGCCAATCTTCTCCCACCAACACACCCCTCCCAATGCCTCCTCCAATGGCACAACAGATCACAACATCCTCTGAACCTGACAGTGGCCTTGCCTGTTCCAACTGACTGTGTCCTTCTACAACCCCTTCAACCTGAAAACTGCCTCACTCAACCAAGTTGCACCCATCAAGTTCTTCCTCTGAAGCTAGGTCGACCCCAGCATCGAAAACAAGGCATGTAATGCCTTCAATAAATCACACCGGTCAACCAACTCTGGGCTGCTTTTTCTGTCAACAACACAAGATTGCCTGTCCTCTGCCCCTGACACAGAAGACCTTTCTTGTGAGTAAGTACTCTTCCTCTACTGGCCACTAGTATCAATCCATTAATTTTGCAACTCTTTGTAGACAATGTGTGAGTCACAATCAATCATGCATGTATCTTATGTGCACTTGTCATGATCTTCCAAAAGACAAACCTGCAAAGAAATTTATGGATGAGGACATCTGTAACATGGGCCAAGGACCCTCCCCACCACCTTTTATAAGTTTTTGTGACATGTGCCCAGTTTGCAGTATGATGGTTTCACAAGCTGCTCTAGAGAAACTGACTACTGGGCTCATTGTTATACATGTCATAATTGTACACAATTTCAGGAAATACATACACCATTCATCATTTATGCATTGACTTCTATCCTCTTTAAATGTATGAAAAGCAGAACAATGGCCAAACTGGGGCAATGCTTGAAATAATTTAGACAATCCCCATATATCACCCCACTGTCCCAACTGCATGAGTCTGGGATTGGTGCTTGTTGCTGCTACCAATTACATAATTGAGGCCAGTGATGATGAAAAGAATGATGAAACAATACTGGAGGTGCATCCTTGTACCACGTCTTCAGCACGTTGACAAGTTCTTTTAGTTTATCAGACATGGGAGTTCCTTATCAATTTTACAAAGAAGTGACATGGATCAGTGGCAATGGTCAAAGTCATTCTTGTAAGGTCTCATGTGGCAAGTCTGGTGATCACTGAATTAAAGTACCACAGCAGCATTTTTGGCGACAAACTATATGACCTCTGACCCCACATCAACTAAATGTGGGCATGGTCAGCCCCATAAATATGACTCTCCAGATCTCAAAAGAGAGGCCAAGAATGCCCAAAGAAGAGCACAATATGCACTATCACAAAGGTCTTTACTCAAATTATTATACTATTTAACTACATGGGTTAATTAAAGTACTACCAGAGGAAAGCTAAAAGGGATTCCCCAAGCATGCACTGCTTTACATATTGGATACAATGATCTGAACAGCAACATGAACAATCACAAAATGAGCAATTCCAAAAATATTGCTAATAGTGGAAAGGAAGATGGGGGTGGGGAGGATGAAGGTGATGAGGATGACAGTGACAAGGATAATGGTGATGAGGACAGGGGTGAGGAAGATGAAGGCAAGGAAGTAGGTGTGGGGGATGACAACATGGAGGAGGAGGGAAGTGCAGAGGGTCCCATATTGCACAATTGACATAGGGGTCAGTCCATCTGGTATGATGGCAACTTCCTGAGGTGGAGGGCTGACTGGGAACTGGCAATACTTGAGGAAAAGTGGGCATCTGCGACGGGACTAGTCAACATGTTAGAAAGGCAGAACAAGGACCTTCAAGAGGAGGTAGCAGAGTTGAAAGTGAGATTGAGGATGTATTCATAGACTACATCATTCTCGCTCTTATGGATGAGCAGACCAATTACTCCACATTGGCAAATAAGGGCCCACCCAAAATGAATCCCTGCCAAGCACAGGTTGGCCTAGGACCTCAACTGAGTCAATAGCATCAGGCAGTTGGCCTGGATCAATGAAATCCAATGATGGAGATCCCTTTGTAGACTTTCTGACATCAGCACTGGGCAAGCCAGCACTACCACTGGAGTTGCCTAGCCCCATAGTGGTGTCACCATTTGCATCTACCTGAGGTGGATTTGGCTTCCACTTTTTGAATGACAGTGTACCACCACTGGTGTCAGTGGACTTTCACTTGGCCCCAGCAGTGGAGGCCCAGAATGGATTGGGCCTTTGAACATCACAAACACAGTACCATGAGGAGGGCACACCCTTCACAAACTTGTTCTGATTCATGAAATTGAGGGGTGGGCCAACCTGCAGTTTTATTCTTGCAAGGGCTTCTGCAAATAAGGGATGATCCTTATCAGTCACAGAATTCATGCTGTCAGAAGGTTTGCACCATATCATCAGGCATTTGAAGAGACCTATGGTTGTGGCAGGAGTGAGCAACTTTTCCAAAATGAGAGAGGCTTATCTCATACCATTTCTTTGGAGGTCAGCCTCACATGAAAGGGAGCAGTGAAATATATGCATGAAGGACAGCTGCAAATCACCCAAATCTCTGGCAATGATGTTGGAAAGCCGGTATTGCCCAGTCTTTGAGTTTTTCTCTGCCAACTCCACTACATAGATAGAAGACTTAATGAATGTCACTGAATGAGCTGGAACAAGCAAAGCCAGACATAGAACTAACTGTTCAGTGCCACCAAACAGCCCTAATGGGCATATTAATGACATGACAAAATGCTATGAAATGCCAGACACAGTGGTGCCATAAGGCATCAGGGGTTCCACAAGAGATAGTGCAGAGACTAATGCCAGGAATTGAGTCAATGAGGGCATACTGCCTTTTCATTTCCATGTTGGCATTCATCATCGCCAAAGTGTCAGAAGACATGATTGTCAAAGGTAAACTAAGACACCACAAATTCATGCAAGAAGTTGGCAAATATAAATGATCTAAATGGGCAAATATTAGTAGAAGTCATATTTTGAAGGGCATAAATCATCCAGGTGTCATGCCCTACTCTACACTGCACGTACCATCTAGGTATGGAAGGGGAAAGTGGACGCAAATGTCGGAAGCAGGAAGTGCTATACCTCACGGCTCAAACTGACTTCAAGGATGAACAACTTGCAACTGTGCTGTCTCCTGATCCACTGTGCCATTCCACATCCCTTTTTTTGAACTGTGAAGGCATGCATTCAGCCTGCCTGTGCTGTGTGTGTTCTTGATGTTCCTGCTGCATCTTGGACTTATCCCTTTGTGGGTTCATTTAGTATTTTTTCCCTGTATCAATTGATTTATTTTCTCTTCTGAATTTAGCCTCCATTTTGTGCAAATTGCTGCACCCTTGCCAGTTTTGGATGAAGTGCACATCACAAGCTTGCCTTTGATTGTGTGCTGTTGTCCTATTTGCTGTATTGTCCTCCATACTGTTGAACCATGAAGGTGTACATCCAGCCTGCCTGTGTTGTGCATGTTCTTGACATTCCAGCTGCATCCTGAGTTTGTCCCTTGGTGAGTATATTTAGTATATTTTGTTGTTTCTTGCAATTAATTGTCTTGTCTCTTATGCCCAACATGTACAGATTACGACAAGCATTTGTGAGGTCATGCAGCATGACCTCCACCCTATACCCACTGGTTTGATTAGAATATTCATCATAAACTACAGATACCTCCATGAACACTCAATCTTCTCACACTTGGGGTCTATGGAATGAACAACATGACAAAATGTTTACTTTGCCAGGGGGTGGCTCATGTTCCCATTCCTCCTCTCACCACTTCCTCAGCACCTTCCTCATTGTCCCCAAGCAGTTCTCATCTTAACCCCTTGATTTGAACAAAAAGACACAATCACTCCAAATTCCCAACTGCTGAAGTTGTCAGTGTGGGTCCAAGTGGCATGATAATGACTGAGTCAAGCTGGATTGGAGGATATACTTCTGGTCCCATCATTCGGTCGACCTTCATTGAATCACACCAATTGGATATTGACTTTGAGCCCAAGCTTGTGCCTGAGGTTCATATACATCTTGACCAGGATAAATGTTCTCATCATGCCCAATGGAAGCATGCCCAAGCCTGGCACTGGGGAGATGAGGTGCTACCATCTTTGATTCGACCCTATATGAGCTTTCAATGGGGGAAAGATGTGGGGGACAAGGTGGACCCAGCACCATCACTATGCACCTGCAATGAAAAGCATCATGTACTGAGGGTTGTGTGTGTCCACATGGAGTACCTGGAGCATGTTCAACTCATCATCTGCAAATGCAATCCTGCCACAGCCCAGCTTGTACATCGAGGATTGTTCCCCTGTGCACCTTTGTCTCCAACATTGGCTGTCAACATGGATGTCCTAGAGTTTGCATCAGAACTCTTTGTTCACATGGGTCCCAATGAGTGGGCATGGGTGGCCACCATGATGAAGTATCTCAAGGCTCATGGCCATGAATTCACCACTGCAGACTCACTTCATTGGCAATTTGCTAATGCTTTGTCACACTATCAAGTCCTTGTCTGTCCCGTCAATGCAGAGATGGTGAAAATCATAGATTCCTTTCATGACCCCTTGCTGGTGCCCTCAGTGTCATCAACTTCCTTGACATCACTGCCCTCTGGGGCCCCAACATCCCTTGGGTCCTCAGGGCCTTCAATGCCCTCAATTTCTTCTCTACCTTCTGTGGCCCCAACATCAGCAGGACCCCCAAGGTACCCAGTGCTAGATGAAACAATGCCAATACCTTTTTGAAACTACACTAACACCCACAATTCTGCAGGGCATGTGCAAGATGGGCCAAGCATTTATTTGCAATCCTGGTGTCCCCTTTGTTTTGGGGGAAGTCACACCAGCAGACTAGGTGTCACCACCATAGCATGTATTGATGCCAACTTCTAAATCAAATGCAATCATGACAAAGATCGGCAGAAGGGCTTTGAAGGCAAAACCAGAGCTAGAGACCCCAAGATCTTTTCGCCAAGAATGGTGGAGCTATCCCAAGTAGAGCTCAATATGATGGAAGCCCGTGTTAATGAGCTCCAACCAACAATGAAAACCCATGTCAACTTGGGGTGAAAATGAAAAGTGACTGAGATGACAGAGGATGATTGAGCTGTCCCAGGTGAAGATGATGCAGTGGAACCTGGGATGAATGTTCTGAACTCGGTTCTCAATACATGTGGTGACTCTTTCATTGCAGCAGATGGCGATCACATCAAAGCTTCTACCCAGTGGTTTGATGATACTGGGCTCATGGCCTTACTGTGTTGCCATGACATTGCCCTTTACATTGCCAACATGCACACAGCTGGCAAGAAACAATTTTATGTATTTGCCCTCATTGTGGCTCTTTTCAAGGAGTTGCTGGAATGGTGGACCATGGGGATATTGTATGACATTGCATGTCAAATCCATTGAAGTCTCCTAAAATGGAACTTATGCCTGAATGGCATAGTTGCATTGTCTTTGGTGTCTTGGTCTTCCATGCATATGGCCACCAATGGATGTGCCAGCTATGGTATCATCCTTGGAAGTCGGAGATCTGGGGCCTTTCTGATGGTGAAGGCTGTGAGAGGTTTTGGAGTGAACTCCAAAGACTTATTCCCTCTCTAAGGGTTATGGGCTATCACTGATGACTCTTTATCATTGACCTCCAGGTGGAGCACATTGATGAACTGAAGCAGCAGGGCCTGGCAAAATGGCTGCATGATCACACTTTATCTGCTCACAAGCGGGAAGGAGAGGCAACAGCAAGGCTTGGTGGGCAGTCTATCTCATACCTCCTGGATCAGTTCAAGTCACAATGAGCTTTCCAAAGCAAACCAATGCCCTGCCAGTCGAAAACCAAAGGAGCTTGTGCAATTGAGCACATCTTGTCCATGACACAGACTGTGCAATCCCTGTGGATCCATCTCAAGGAAATGGTGGATGAGCTGGGAGAGCTTGCAACTGATAGCAGCACTGTGGTGGTGGAGGATGAGCTATGGGCAAAGATTGAGGCTATACAGTCAAGTATAAAGTGCATCAAGAGTAACATCAAGAAAAAGACAGAGGAACTGCATCTCTCTGATCAGATGACCCATAAAGAGTTGGATCACCTGAAGACCAATAAATGGGTAAGCCTACAGCTCAATATATGTGTTGTTTGAGATCAAATTCTGATAAAACTGCAAGCATGGAAGGTTGAACTTGTGGGATTGGATCATGCAGATACTGGCCATGAGCTTGACCACTGAATGAAGGAGCATGTTGAAAAGGCAATAAAGAGCCAGGTCTCTGGAGTACAAGGGGCTCTAAAGCAATATGAGGAGATCTGAAGGGAGATGATGAAGCTTCAGGGGAAGGGGAGTGTTACAGTGGATGCTTATATCCCCCCAGAGATATCCTCATCTGTCTACAAGCTAGATGTAGATGAAGATATCTGGCAAGTACCTCATCATGAGGATCTTGCAAACTTTCCTGATGGAGAGGTACCTGCATGGCTTAGAGATAAGGGGGTATGGGATGGGATATGAGCTGCCCAAGAGATTCTAAATTGCCGCCAGGAGCTGGAGCATTGCAAGGCTGAATTCTCTAACTTACATACATGGTTTATGACCCAATGTTCTGCCACATGGCATGCATATACTCTTTCTTGTGGTATGTAATCTACATTTGGCTGTCATGATAGAGGTTGACTGAATTAGCCTCATTCTGCTAGATGCAGAGGTGAAGTTCTTTGCATTACTAGAGTTGCATCACCTGCATGATTTGGTAGAGGCTTGGCAGAGGCATTCATCAGCAATGATTGGGAGTGATGGCCAGATTGGCTGGATGAATCTTCCTGAGAAGCCTCCTCCCCTTTGTTATGGTAGGATTCAGATACTGTGTGGGCCTGTGTCCCCTGTGGCAAACTCACCAACAGGTGAGGCTGTGGATGGGGTCTCAGATGCTGCAAGCTTGGATGATGATGAAAATGGGGAATTAGAAGATGCACCTGTGCCACAAGACATTGCATTCTGAGCTGCTCTTGATGCTCTTGAGGAGTTAGTTGAGGATGATGCATGAATTGTTCTATTTGAATGTAATATCTTGTATTTTGTAAACTATGGTTGGTTTAACTTAGGAAAAAAATAGAGATCTGAGTTCCATTATAGAAGAGACCTAATGGGCTTTATTTGTTTTGATCAGTTAAAATGTTATAAGGTGTTTGTTAAAATGTGTTAGATGAGGACAGATCAGTTTTGATGGGTTATGTGCCACTCAACTGTTGTTTTGTACTAGTTTTGTTGTTGGTTTGACCTTAGGACTTGAACACAAGACTCCAAGATAGATGCTCAGCACAAGATTTGAACACAGGGCCTTCAGACACTTCCAAGACACTTCAAGACACAACTGCAAGACTCAGGATTCAAACACATGACTTCAAGAATGGATGTCTAGCAACTCCTACTCTGAGGGTTCTACAACTATCCACTATACTTCACACAACTAAGCAAGACTGACACACTCTGATTCTCTTATTCCCTTTTTACTCTTCTCCTTGTTCAAGATACTATTATTCTCTCTACTATTGGGCACTTGGATACTAGGGTACAATGATCCTCAGGGGGCACCTTGATCCTTGGAGGGGACTCCTCTTCAGATGCTCTTCCTGCACTAAATCCCCCCTCTCTTTATACCTTTCTGAACCCTCCACATGACTCATCCTCTTACTAATCCCCTTACTCATCCTTTAGTCATGCTCACTAATCACCTTACCAATCATCTTACTCATCTCCCTCCTTACTAACCTCTTGCTAGATCACCTGCCCTTAAGTCATGTGCCAAAATGCGGACTTCCTTAGTATAAGTGGTTATACTTCTCTTCTAGAGTTCAATGCTGGTAAGATGCAGATTTTCTTGAAGAGCTTAAACCAAGGGGTTTTTGAGGCTCAAACATTTTCTCTTCTACAGGTGGCGAACACTTTTTGATTGCAGTCCCTTGCAATCTCCCTAGATGGGTAACTTGGAGAGGCATAGAGATGACTTGATCACTTTTGATTGATGAAGGCATGAGTTCAACCTGCCTTTATACCCATTCTTGTTTCTCTTATCTCCTGTGACAGCTTATTTGAACTTCGAGTTCTTTTTGCACTTTTATTGATTCCACCATATTTGTTGACACCAATGGAAGCTAATTAACTGCACCCCATATCCCTCTTCATTCATTTAGTTCTCTGAGATAAGCCTCATAAGCAAGAATGCTATTGGTTTGATGAAGACTTCTTTACCTGTGATGTATTCCCAATTTGTTCCTTGGTACTCAAATGGGGAAGACAGGTGATTGAAACCATGCTGATGATGATGATGATTTGGAATATTGAATGCAAATATGTCACCATCGATGATCCCACCATTGGCAAGGTCCATGTTTTTGTAATGTTCTGGTACCCACACGTCAAGTATCGCCATAGACCCTTTGATTTGAATAATCCATGCTTGCATTATGGTCTTGTAGCCTGTTGGCACAAATCCAACCATTTTGCCCATTGCTCCTTCCAGATTTTGAAAGTACCCAATAGAAGCAGAGGTTCATTGATATACATGTGTTATCATCATAAGTGGTTGTGGGTATGGAATGAATCTTCAATAGTCAAAGGGAATGTGGGAGACTTGAGGCATGGCGAACACTTTTGATCTTTGCTCCTAGTACTACTGTTCTTTTTATTTCCTTCCTTCAGATCATCTTGGCCTGATATAGCCTTATGTCCAAATTTCTTCAAATTAAATTTGCCCTCTTTTTCCTTTTATGGTTTAGATTGATCCATATTCAAATCTCCATTCTTAGAAGTCAGACAATTTGTGCACAAATACAGGGATGAAGCAATCACCTAAAGGAATTTCCCCATATAGGTCAAATTCTGTGCCATTGTCTTTAGTTAATTGTAATATGCACCCAAAGTGACACATAACATCTTCAAACAAAAATCAGGCTATGTTCTTTGATGTAGCATTTCTCAGCATCCAGGCTTCTAGCCACCTGGACAGATCATCCTGAAGATCAACAATATATTTGAATATGTTAGATACTGGCATATGGACTGTGTCCATATTAAATTTTCGGAGAATCATGTGTATGTAAGTCAGACTCAAAGTAATCGTAGGGTGACTAGCTGACCACCACTGGCATTCATGGCAAGTTCGGCAGAACCATGCCACTTGCATCCACATGTTCAGCCAATAAAATCTGTTGACTAATTTTTTAAACATTGGGTCTCTTCCTCAGTGCCCTGAATCGTCATGCACAGCAGTGCACAATCTAAGCCTCTCTCTCTCATCTCAGATCACTTTCTGTGGAAGTTTGTCTCTATTTCTTCACCACAACATGTCTTCGTACAAGAAATATCTTTGAGTCATCGCAATGAACACTTGCTGATTCTTTACATGGGACAGAACTTGCAGCATTTCTAAGTACATCTCAATTTCTTCCCAGTGAGTGGGCCCATCTTTATCTGGCTTTTTGTGCTTGTGAGGCAGGTTCATGTCGTTTTCTTTCACTAGATCCTCCCATTCTTCACTCAATCTTGTCATCATGCATATCAGTCCTATAAACCCTCCATCCATCAGACTTTCACTCATCTTTTGCATCATATATTTCAACTGTCGCTCTCCTAACTCAATCAAATCTTTGTACACCTCACTTTTTAATTGGAGTTTTCGCACTCATACTAACTGCCTTTAACTGTGCTTGCTCTTCTTCCCATTCTGCTAGGTACTGCGGCCCAGAAAGAAAATGGCCCGACTCCGCAACCTCAAGCTCTTCTTCCATATCATCCATATCATTCCCATCCTTTGGCCATTGTGATAAACCATCCAGCCCCACATGTCTTGTAGCTGGCACATGCATTAGTTTGAAATCAAACAATTGTATATATGAAATCCATCTTGACATCACCTGATTAGATAGCCCTGGAATATTGATAGTCTGTTTCAAGAACTTTTCATCTACTTCTACCTTGAAGTGGATGCCCCATAAATCATTTCTCTGTGCCATTAGGGCTTTGTATAAACCTTTCAGCTCTAACTGAGGTTGTGAATACCTCGACTCTGCATCATTATTGGTGATTGAGCCAAACACAAGGGGAAATCTACCCTCTTCTAAAGTCTGGTATTCAATCCACCCCACTGCTATGACTGAACTGTCTACTGCAAGGGTAACCAAACCATAATCAGAGGTTCTTTCACTCAGGGGCTTAACATTGGCAATTGAGATATCCAATGACTTTCTGGTGGGTAAATCTGATGCTAATTCTTTGAACTTTTGCATTGCTTGTGTGGCTTCTTCAGTCCATTCAAATTCCTTCATGGTCTTCTTTGTCAATTGTGTTAAAGGCTTGGCTATCTCAGCATACTTCCAGATTCAGTTTCTTGTGACTCCAACTGTTCCCAGAAAACTGCAGACTTCCTTGACATTGGTTGGCTGTGGCCAATTCAATATCTTTGTAACTATTCCATGGTGAGGGTGTCTTCCTTCCATTGAACACACCTTTCCCACTATATTGACCAATGGTGTTGCTAGGACCAGCTTGTTGCCTGAGGCTGTACATCCGGCTTCTGAAAAGGTTGCAAACAATCAATCCACTGTATGTGCAAACTCCCAAATAAATTGTCAAATATTGGGGTTCGCTGGGATCAGCTTATCCTCATATCTTGTCTTTGGTCCTTTTCCAGCTACATCATCAACAAATGCATCTACTTCATGTGGAATCATTGGTTTGATCATGTGCCTCACTGTCTGCATAAATTCTTGCATGCTGTTGGTATATCCTTGAGGTAATGATGTTAACTTTACTGGTCCCAATGGCGAATCTGATGTTGTCAATTCTTGTGACTCTTCTGCCACTTGTTGTCCATCATATCCAGCAAACAGGTCAGCAACAATATACACTGAATGTCCTACAAAGCTGTCTGCAAAATCATTGATGTTTGGGGGTAGACTTGAATCTCTAACTGACACTGCATTGAGGGGTTGAAGATCATGAGCAATTCAAAAACCACCTTTTGGCTTGGCTACTGCAAACATCTGAGAATGATAAGAAGACCAGGATGTTTTATACTTTCCTGCTGCCAACTGTTCTTTGATCATTTGTATCATTTGAGCTACAATTGCCTTAGGAGGTTTGATGGGGGGCAATTCCCATGGTATATGAGGAATGGTTTCCATAAAATAATCTGGAAAATATTCAGGTTTGAAGATCCCTCTTTCAGATTTGTCAAAAGCCAATCCTTTTTCTTGTCGAGCCACCACATGAAGAAGCGAATCAAGTCCTTGTTCTGTCAGAAAATCATTAGGTATGTTTGAAATGATCTTCTTGATTCATTCAGGTGTTAATTTCTTGGTGTATTGAAAGTCCTTTAATTGTGGAGGATGTGTAGGCAATGGGGAAAGATTTAATGATGGTAAATCCTTGTATGGTTCTCATATGACTTATCTCTGAGTCACTCTGAGTGGAACAGGATTTTTATTCTTATCCACTGTCTTGTACTTTGTCTTATGGTTGGTCTGTATTGTAATATAGTGTATTACATAATTAAGTTAGGACTCAAAAGTCATGTATATACAGCAGTTGCTGAGATTAATTAAGTTAACATTTGCCTGGATCTTTGTCACCTAGTGAGAAACTGTGAACCCTCTTGTCTCAGTCTTTGCTTTGTCTATCTGGTTATCCTGTTGGCCCCTAGCAGCCATTAATAGCTAGCCCCAGTCCTCTGTCTGGACTTCCTGGTGGTTGGGCTCCCAGACAACTCCTAGGACAGTGAGTAGGACAGCCCTTTCCTCTCACTGACCCCCCCACTCTCTCCTTAGTTAGTGACTGTGCCACTTGGCCAGTCACTACTTTATGCCCTTCATCATGACTCCCATTCCTTCACAACCATTTCTCCTGTGTCCAGGGCAAAGCCACTGCTTAGCCCTGTTTGCAGCTCCCCCACCTGAAACCAGTGCTAAGGGTGGTGTGATTCCTCTTCTCCCTATTCCTACTCCCTCCCCTGTCAACTCCACTTTGTCCAAGTACGACAACAGGTGCCCTCCTGAACTGGGAGGCACTTTTTTACATGTATAATCTGGGCTAAATGTTGACTGGCTACTTGACTTATTTCTTGAGGTAGGTGGCTTCTTATAGTCTTCTGTATGCAAGCTTCAAGATTGTTTCCTGCAAATGAGGCTGATGATCCCCATGCATTTTGTAGATTTCTTGCAGCAATTCCATGCTTGTTCACCAATGCATCCATGACATACTTGTTTTCCTTCAATTCTTCCACCTTCCTCTTTACCTCTGGGAGTCATAAGGCTTCTGAAAGTTCTCTTCCAAATGTCGGGATTGAAGGAACATCTCCTTTTAATGAACTATATGATGGAGTGGCTTTCACTCTCTGATATTGGTCCAACATCAGCTCTTCTGTTGTGCTGGTAGGGTCTTGTTCTGTAGGTGATTTTGGTGGAATGACTGAAATGGAGTTGACTAGCTTTGTCTTTTCCTGTGATTCATTCACTAGTGCTTGCATTAGTACTGATGATTGGTCCATATCCCCATTCTGGAAAGCCTGGATTGTCATTCCTCCTTTTCCTTCTTTTACCCCATATGATATTTGGGCACCCATATCCATAAGCCAAGGTTGACCTAACAAGACATCACGGTCTGCAAATTTCCCATTTTTTATGAAGAAATGATGATCAAAATGTATTCCACCTATTTCTACTTGGACATCTCAACAACATCCTAGTAGAGGTTCAGGTCCACTATTGATTCCTTGAAGTGACCAATGTTCTCCATCACGATCCATTGGGATGTTCAGTTTCTCCATGGCATCACTTGAGATTAGATTCAATTCAGACCCCAAGTCGATCATAAGAGACATGTCTTCTCTTCCCATCACCTTGCCATTAACCTTTCCTGTGGCCACCATGAACATCCTCCTTGGTTTTGCATGAATCAGATGAGCCCTATACAGCCATTCCCAAGGTTCCTTCGCATCTCCTTCAAACTCTGATCCTTCTTCCAATGATTCATCTGATGATTCACTAATTTCTCCTTCTTTGTATGCTGCTGAGTTCACAGTAAGAGGGTCCCCATACTTGTTTGTTGGTTCCCTTTTTAACTTTAGCCCAGCAGCAAACAACTTAGCAGGCCCAGGTGCTATTCCAAGAAAGTCCCCTAAAGATATTTCTATCTTTTGATTTAATACCTTTTTTACTACTTCCTTGTCTTCACATGCATCCTGAAACTCTGTTGTAAACTTGAATGCTGGTCCACTCTTAGGCAAACATTTCTCTGGAGAGTCCACTTCCATTTCTATGTCCTCCTGTTGAATGTTGTTTTTGAACTTGACATTCTTTGTCTTTTCTTCTGCTGGAAGCTGTTCTTTTGGGAGTGGTTCATTGGATTTATGATTTCTTTGTAATATCACCACCTGGGGATATTTCTCTTCAGGTTTCTGAGTGTCAGCCAATGGAGTCTTTGTCCTTGCATTGAGAAATGGAGTTGAAATGACTGGGGGTGGTGGAAAATGCAGAACATAGGCTGGTTTTGGCTCTTTTTCTGAGCCCTTTTTAGCTTCCTGTAGCCACATTTTCTCAATTTCATGTTCATCATCTACTTCCATTTCCACAACTGGTTGTTGGGGTGGACTGGGGCAAGTTTCTGGTACAGGACATGCTACATTTCTTGGTGGTATCTTGACAGTAACTTGATGCTTAGGCAGACAAGAAACCTTGTTGTGGGGCCTCTCACCCATGGGAGTATATCTGACTTCAGGCTTGTCAGACTTTGCCACTGGATTAACTCTTGGTTCTGCCATCACTGTGTATGATTGTCCTTGAAAAAGTGGTCATCCATATTCATCTACCACACTGCAAGCACTAACAGTTCGAGGATTTGGAGGGGTAAGACTCTGCAGCTCATTTATTATTGCTTGCTTAATTCCTCCTTGTCCAGGTATTCCTCTTGGTAAACATGTTCCATCACTCTTGACCAATATTCCATCCACAGCATACTTGATCATCCCCTGACGAATCATTGCCTGCACATCTGGGCAATTCTTCATTCCTACTGCATGAACTCCAGTTTTGTCACAGAACCAACAAATAACTGCACTTCTTGATCCTTCCAAAGATCTGTCAGGATAACAATTCAAATTCCTTGGGATATTATTGGGATAAGTAGCAGGACTATTGATACCCCGGTCAGTTTTCAGTTCTTGTCTGGTGATCAGGTGTAGGCAAATTGCTGTTTGGATAGGATTGCACAAGGTGTATTTTCATTTCATTAAATGATTTTGCCAATTCACCTACTTGATCTGAAACTGTTTTCAGGGCTGGGGTAGAGGCTGATTTATGTGGGGCCAATCCTCTCCTTGGGGGCATTTCCATCCACATTTTTACACTATCACTATCACTATCACTGCTTGACCCTTCTTCCTCTGATTCATCATCACTGGAATCTGAATCTGAAGAATCTGAGTCTGATTTTGAGTGTTTGTAATAGTTTTTCTTGAATCTGACCTTGCCCTTGTAGTAAGTCTTTCCCTCATGCTTGTGCAGGTCTTGAATGTTGTAATACATGTCATCCTTAAGGCAGGACCTTATGCATTTACTGTATAAGCTGCAAAATGGCTGAGGGTTTAGAGTCATTGAAACCTGGGAGCACTCAAAGGTAAGGTAATATGACTTGTTGCACTTCTCAGGGTATTCCTTGCCAGAATAAATCATTTTTGTCCCTTTCCACAATCATTCCTTTTGCTTGTAAGTGATGAGCTTGAGTCACAAACTTTCGATAGTATGTGTCAAGGTCTGCTTCACTCTTAATTGAATGAGGCTTGAAACAATAGCAAGCCAAATGTTCCCTGGTGTACCTCTTCTTGTTATCGGTTTGTCCATAGAAATCCCTAAGCCTGTCCACAAGTTCTTTAAAGGAATTTCCTTTTGCTTCAGGAAGATTCTTTAGCAACTCTGCAACTTTCCTTCCACAATATCATACCAAATGCTTACACTTCTCCTCATCTGTATATAATGCTTCTTTGCAGAATGCTTCGTAATCAATAAGAAACTTGTCCAGTCGCTTTCCTTTGAAATATGGAGCATCCTTGGCAGAAGGCCTTGGCATCAATCGAGGGGTTTGAAGTGTTGTCATACTGAATTAATTGATTTAGAATTGATTCAAATGCACAAAATTGATCAAAATTGTTTCCCCCTGTAAGGACCACCAATTATAGAAGAGACCTAATGGGCTTTATTTGTTTTGATCAGTTAAAATGTTATAAGGTGTTTGTTAAAATGTGTTAGATGAGGACAGATCAGTTTTGATGGGTTATGTGCCACTCAACTGTTGTTTTGTACTAGTTGTGTTGTTGGTTTGACCTTAGGACTTGAACACAAGACTCCAAGATAGATGCTCAGCACAAGATTTGAACACAGGGCCTTCAGACACTTCCAAGACACTTCAAGACACAACTGCAAGACTCAGGATTCAAACACACAACTTCAAGAATGGATGTCTAGCAACTCCTACTCTGAGGGTTCTACAACTATCCACTATACTTCACACAACTAAGCAAGACTGACACACTCTGATTCTCTTATTCCCTTTTATACTCTTCTCCTTGTTCAAGATACCATTATTCTCTCTACTATTGGGCACTTGGATACTAGGGTACAATGATCCTCAGGGGGCACCTTGATCCTTGGAGGGGACTCCTCTTCAGATGCTCTTCCTGCACTAAATCCCTCCTCTCTTTATACCTTTCTGAACCCTCCACATGACTCATCCTCTTACTAATCCCCTTACTCATCCTTTAGTCATGCTCACTAATCACCTTACCAATCATCTTACTCATCTCCCTCCTTACTAACCTCTTGCTAGATCACCTGCCCTTAAGTCATGTGCCAAAATGCAGACTTCCTTAGTATAAGT
This sequence comes from Hydnum rufescens UP504, assembly GCA_014904985.1. Lineage (NCBI taxonomy): Eukaryota > Fungi > Basidiomycota > Agaricomycetes > Cantharellales > Hydnaceae > Hydnum > Hydnum rufescens. Next base: position 48,011 of record MU129156.1, read on the forward strand.
GGTTATACTTCTCTTCTAGAGTTCAATGCTGGTAAGACACAGATTTTCTTGAAGAGCTTAAACCAAGGGGTTTTTGAGGCTCAAACATTTTCTCTTCTACACCGTGTGTCCTACTGTGGATTTGGGACAAGTTCACACATTTGGGCCCCATTGGTGCAGGCAGTTTGAATGTGTCCACTTGGGCCCCATTTTGGGCCCTAGTGGGGCCCCAGTATTGTAGGACCTACTTAGGTACCAATTCATGGCACAGATTTGGTACCTAACATAGGTAGTCAATGTGGTTGACCAGCCTGCATTTAGAGGGTCAGTGGGCAATACAGGATTATTGGTGATGGTCACAATTATGTATAATGAACTATTTACTGTTCATGTGGATGTGTACATGACTGGGCACAATTCAAGGGAATACAAGTAAAATATACTGATGGTCTGCACTCCAAGAAGAGCACAGAAACCAAAAAGCATCAGAATTCCTTGGGAGTGGGAGTGTTGAAAAGCATGAATTTGAGTGCACAGAATGCATGACACACTGCTGTACTAACAACCCCCATCCCCCTGGAGGACCACATGGGGGGATTGGTACAAGATTGGGGATAACAAAATGAGAAATGCTCAGATCATGGCATTGTAAGTGGGAAACGAAGGGAGGAATCCAGCCACAGTCCACGATATGGAATCAAGAACAAAAAGAAGGGACCACGGTATAGAAGAAGGGTTGGGAGCTCTGATGACTGTCAAATCAAAATCTGGTTCAGCCAGTGTGTAGATGGGAGACTGTGTTTCTGTTTATTCAAATGGGTTGGTTTGCTTCAATGGTTGATCACTCTCTGCAAGATATGTATGTGTTTATTGGAGAATGGAATGTGATATTGACTAGCAATAGTCAATGATATATCATAGATGCTTATAGGAAGGCTTATACATCATATGGAATGCTTATAGGAAGGCTTATATGTGAGGGATGCTTGTAGAAAGGCTTATACGTGTTCATGTTGTGTTCATTCATTTACTGATATTTGTGTTTCCTTGTTTATGTCCTCCTGGTCAAAATGCGGATATCTGTGGGCTATAGAATGGTCAGTGCTTTAGTTTGGTTAGTATGCTTCAATCTTCTTTCCTGACTTGTATTTCGTTATGCTTACTTTTTCCTTGGATGTCCAGCAACTCTAACCTTAGGTTCTGCAACTATCCTCGGCTTCAGTATTTCATGTAGATGGCTTCCAGTAGCTTGGTCTCAACAACCTTGAAGATGACTTAGCTCCAGATGGCTTTAGATAGACTTTTCTTTAGATTATAAGCAGAATGGTAGACAGTAGTAGACAGTGGTTGATTTCCAGAGTGAGGAGATGGGGGGGAACAAGAAAATCTGCTAGCTTATATACCTATCTGAAGGTGGCTGTGCATGGAGCAAGAACAAAAGAGTAATAAAGCTATGAGATCATAGTGATGTCATGGGGGAGTCCTAGTCATCCATAGAGTGTCATAGTGATGTCATTCATAAAGAGAACAAAAGGATTCATAAAGGAAATGATGTCACTAGTTTACTGAGCTTGTGGAGTAGTTGGAGCATGATGTCACTGACCATGTGGAGCATTCTGGGAGGCGAAATGAAGGGATATCTCCAGGTTCTGGAGATTAATCTGAGCCTAGTCCAGTGGTTAAGGTGTTTTTGTTACTGGTTAATAAAAGGAACAAGTGCATGGTGTGGGATTTGATGCAGAGACAGCAGTTTGCATCCGTAATAGGCGTGCTTAATACCATTTGATGCGGATTTTTAACAGCTTTCTGGGCGCGGTGGTTCCGAGCAGATCGGATGCAAACTGACAGAGAAATTTGTTTTTTACTGATGGGTGTTGATTCTGACAGTAATATTGTTCTGTAGAGTTCAGTTTTAATCTGTTCTTTGCATGCTCAGTACTGTTGGATGCAGATTTTTTTATATCTTTCCAGGCGCAGTTGTTTCGAGAGGATTGAATGCGAACTGATGGAGATATTTGTTTTTTACTGAAAATCCTGGATTTTGATAGTAAAATTGGCCTGGAGAGTGCAGTTTTGGTCCATTTGACTTGTGTTTGGTACTGTTAGAGAGGTGTGAATTGTAGCTTTCTAAGCGTTATATGGGTGTACCTCTCCGATCAAAACTGATGGAGTTATAGAAAAAATTTGGTTTCTGCATGTAGCCGTAATTAATTTCATAATTGGTCATGTGATCGTCCAATGGCTGGAAGTAGTGTAATTTCGCATTTTCTGATACTGGATGTTTTTATCTTCCACAATGGGATCAATCTGAATGTTAAGGCTCAAAGGAATGAAGGTCTTTGGTGATAGAAATCTAATGCTGTAAGCAACACCTGCTCAAGCAATAGAACAAAGAATGAATATGGGTCACAAAACCACACCCTAAGGCTCTCCTCTTGAGGCCCTAGACAAAGTGTAGTAGTCTTGGTGGAATTCACCCAAAGAACCAGCAGCAATACATCAGTGCCTCAAAACTGAGGAGGGGGAAAACTATAGAAATTCGCATCTCCTGCACTTAATATACATCACAGAAAAATTCTATGGTAACCAGCAGAAAGGTGGGGTTAAGGCGAAAACGATGAGAAAGAAATCAAGTCAAAAGCTTCAAAGCTGAAGGAGATATTCCAAAATCAAGTCAGAATAGGGGAATATGGCTTAGCCAAGCTATTCCTCCTCTCCTACTGCACAGAATCCCTTGGGGAATGGTGGAACTGGTCATCCTGGATGTACCCTTCATCGGATATAAGAGGGGCAGAGAATAATTGCCATTAATAATCAAAACAAAGTGGAGGAAATAATGGAATGAGAGATGGGAGAGTTAAATTGTAGAGAGCCGAGTTTTAATCTGCTCATTTTTCCCTTAGTACCATTGGATGCGGACTGTTGACAGCTTTCTAGGTGTGCTTGTCCCGAACTAATTGGATCAAAACTGACTGAGAAAATCGAAAAATACTGAAGGGATATATGAAACACATAGTAAAACTGACCTGGAAGGTGCAGTTTTAATTCGTTCAGCTCATGTTTAGTATCGTAGGAAAGGTGTGAATCATAGCTTTCTGGGAGCTATCTTGCCGAGTCAATCTAATGAGAATTGAGGGAGATATTCCATGTTTACTCCTTGAGAGCACCGCATTAGCCCCTATTTGTCATGTGACAAGTCCATGAGTCAGAATCAAGGCCCGGGTGTGTAATCCATTGCATTACATAATCACAATTCGTTAGAGTTGCCCTTGAGGCAACAGGAAGCATGTATCAGAAGTGGGATTGATTGAAGATCAAACAAAGCAAGCAAGTTGAATTGCTGTTGCCACATTGAGGTACAGCATAAAAAGGTGGAATTTAGGGTGGCCTGTTGAAGTGCTGTGGATGAACAATAAATTGGCTCATGTATAGGTAAAGGAATGATGCAGATTCATGGATTCTAGGCATATGGGATTCAGGCTTGTTCTCAAATGAATGACAACATGGGAATTGACATCCGGATTGACATGAGAAATGGTTCATTTAATTGAAAGATCGTCCTTGGATAGGGTTTGCACATAGTAGGTATTTGTCCCTCCAACAGCGTGAATAGGCTTGACAGATTTGGGTGAATGAGATGAATCTAACAAGCCCATGAACATCCTGAATGGACAATATTTGATGATCCCAGGCAATGTTGAGTGGGAGCAGGGGAGGAGATGAGGAGCACTGAGGCCAAAAGGTATCAGAATTCCTTGCAAGTGGGGGCATTGGAAAGCTGCAATTCAGGTGCACAGAATGTACCCACACACAGCTGTACCAACAACCCCCATCCCCCTGGAGGACCACCTGGGGGATTGGGACAAGATTGAGGATAACAAAGTGAAAAATGCTCAGATTGTGGTGTAAATAGGCTTGGCAGATTTGGGTGAATGAGACAAATCCAACAAGCCTAAGAACATCCCAACCAGACAAGATTTGATGCTCCTAGGTGATGTTGAGTGGGATGAAAGCAGGAGATGAAGAGCACTGAGGCCATCGACTGAGGGTGGGGGAATTGAAAAGCTGTGATTCAGGCACCTAGCAGGCACCCACACACAGCCCTAGTGACAACCCTCATTCCCCTGGAGGATCACATGAGGTGATTGGGAAAGGTTTGAGCTGTTGAGTTGAAGTTGTCTTGCATTCTTTTGAAGTAGGCTTGTTGGACAGCTGAGCTTTGGGCACACAGAGTGTGCCCACACTCAGCTTCTCCAACAAAGCCATGGTCCCAGTGGGAGCTGGGACTGTTTTGTTCAAAATGAGGTGTGTGTTCAAACAGTGGACTCAACACTGGCAGTTTCCATAATTAGCAAAGCATCCATATACACAATTGAACAGCAATTTTGCTGCCACTCATGTCCATATTTTGATGTGCAGTATTCCTGTGTACATATTCCATACTACCACATATGTATGTACAGTATTAGCCTCCTGACCTCTCCCTCAGCTCTTTTTCCAATGTCCATTTAAATATGTCCCTGCAGCCAGGGGGCATGGACACTATTCAAAATGAGATATATATGTATGAGAAGATGGGAGGCCACTGGCAGCAGTTAGGGCTCCACTCAGTGGTGAAGGGCCTTGTCACATGTCACACAATCCCATGACTGACTTTTGGATGGTTGTGACACATGGGGACCCAATATTAAAGCACATTTTAATCTGAGTGCCTCTAACCAATATGAAAATTTCAGCAGTTCTTATATTCCAGAAATTAACAATTTCCTCCCCAGAGCCTTCCATGCATCCAATTGCCCTGCACCTGCACACATAGGATATCCAGATACATTTATAACATCCCCCCAAATTTCATATTCATTACTGCAATATCTGAGTTTCCATAATATTTTCAAGTTTCACTGAAATAGGCCCTCCAGTTTGAGCACTTCCACAGTTCCAATCACTCTGATTTTTTGTAGGCCACACCTGATCACCATTTGAGGCTCAACCTTGAAATTCCACTCCATTCCAAGGACTTTTGACATGGGTCATGTGATCAAGGTTTCCCTCTCCCCCTCCTTCACTCAGTCATCCCATTTCTACAGAGTTAGGTGTCACCAGGAGTAGTAGTATGTGACAGTGCATGATCCAAATTTCAGGACATTCAATGGAATATTCATTGACTTATTCAAGAAACATTCCAGACCCATTCAAATTGAGGTCAGAACTGCATATTTCCAATGTCCTGAAATTTGGATCATGCACTGTCACATACTACTACTCCTGGTGACACCTAACTCTGTAGAAATGGGATGACTGAGTGAAGGAGGGGGAGAGGGAAACCTTGATCACATGACCCATGTCAAAAGTCCTTGGAATGGAGTGGAATTTCAAGGTTGAGCCTCAAATGGTGATCAGGTGTGGCCTACAAAAAATCAGAGTGATTGGAACTGTGGAAGTGCTCAAACTGGAGGGCCTATTTCAGTGAAACTTGAAAATATTATGGAAACTCAGATATTGCAGTAATGAATATGAAATTTGGGGGGATGTTATAAATGTATCTGGATATCCTATGTGTGCAGGTGCAGGGCAATTGGATGCATGGAAGGCTCTGGGGAGGAAATTGTTAATTTCTGGAATATAAGAACTGCTGAAATTTTCATATTGGTTAGAGGCACTCAGATTAAAATGTGCTTTAATATTGGGTCCCCATGTGTCACAACCATCCAAAAGTCAGTCATGGGATTGTGTGACATGTGACAAGGCCCTTCACCACTGAGTGGAGCCCTAACTGCTGCCAGTGGCCTCCCATCTTCTCATACATATATATCTCATTTTGAATAGTGTCCATGCCCCCTGGCTGCAGGGACATATTTAAATGGACATTGGAAAAAGAGCTGAGGGAGAGGTCAGGAGGCTAATACTGTACATACATATGTGGTAGTATGGAATATGTACACAGGAATACTGCACATCAAAATATGGACATGAGTGGCAGCAAAATTGCTGTTCAATTGTGTATATGGATGCTTTGCTAATTATGGAAACTGCCAGTGTTGAGTCCACTGTTTGAACACACACCTCATTTTGAACAAAACAGTCCCAGCTCCCACTGGGACCATGGCTTTGTTGGAGAAGCTGAGTGTGGGCACACTCTGTGTGCCCAAAGCTCAGCTGTCCAACAAGCCTACTTCAAAAGAATGCAAGACAACTTCAACTCAACAGCTCAAACCTTTCCCAATCACCTCATGTGATCCTCCAGGGGAATGAGGGTTGTCACTAGGGCTGTGTGTGGGTGCCTGCTAGGTGCCTGAATCACAGCTTTTCAATTCCCCCACCCTCAGTCGATGGCCTCAGTGCTCTTCATCTCCTGCTTTCATCCCACTCAACATCACCTAGGAGCATCAAATCTTGTCTGGTTGGGATGTTCTTAGGCTTGTTGGATTTGTCTCATTCACCCAAATCTGCCAAGCCTATTTACACCACAATCTGAGCATTTTTCACTTTGTTATCCTCAATCTTGTCCCAATCCCCCAGGTGGTCCTCCAGGGGGATGGGGGTTGTTGGTACAGCTGTGTGTGGGTACATTCTGTGCACCTGAATTGCAGCTTTCCAATGCCCCCACTTGCAAGGAATTCTGATACCTTTTGGCCTCAGTGCTCCTCATCTCCTCCCCTGCTCCCACTCAACATTGCCTGGGATCATCAAATATTGTCCATTCAGGATGTTTGTGGGTTTGTTAGATTTATCTCATTCACCCAAATCCATCAAGCCTATTCATGCCATGATCCAAGCATTTCTCATTTCATTATCCTCAATCTTGTCCCAGTCCCCCCATGTGGTCCTCCAGGGGGATGGGGGTTGTTGGTACAGCTGTGTGTGGGTGCATTATGTGTGCATGAATCACAGCTTTCCAATCCCCCACTTGCAAGGAATTCTGATACTTTTTGGCCTCAGTGCTCCTCATCTCCTCCCCTGCTCCCACTCAACATTGGCTGGGATCATCAAATCTTGTCTGTATGGGATGTCCTTGGGCTCATTGGATTTTTCATTCACCCAAATCCACCAACCCCATTCATGCCATGATCTGGGCATTTCCCACTTTATGATACATGTAGTATTGATATTGAGTCCCATCCAATTTCCTGTAAGGTCAATTTGAGGATTGTCAATTGACATCCCAGAATATTATGCCTTGTTGGTCCTGCTAAACAACCTCCAATGGTACTCCTTTTGAGGTCAGCCTCAGTAGTTCACTGAGGTGCTTAACCCATATGTGGTTGATAAACAGACATTTTGCACAAGTCCCAATAGATGAGGCACTTGATGATGCTTGATGTCAAAAGATTGTAAAATTGTGGTTTACTGTCATCAACATTCAATTTTTTGATCATCACTTGACATCAACCTCAATTCCAGCCATTTAGGCCTACCTAAATCATCAATGTGTCCCTCCTTTTAAGGCCCTTCTATATGGCTGACCAGGCTGCAACTCACTGATCATGGCCTGCCTGCATTGGGCACCCTCCTCTCTCTGTGTTCTTACCCCAAACCAACTTTCTGATTGCAGTCTGCCTGCATTGGGCACTCCTTGTTTTGTGTTCTTACTCCAATACCAACTCACCAATCATAGCCTGCCCATGTTGTGTGTCATCTATGCTTTTTAACACCACATGTTTACCAGTGCTGACAATGGTTCTGCACCATGGCCCACCTATTTGTGTCCCATTCTACTTGTGCTTCATTGCCTGGAATTGTGCCAGTAATCCAAAATGAACTTGACTGCAAAATGATTGATTCATCAATGAACAAGTTCTACTCCCTCCACATTGTCTTCCCAGATCTCTGCCAATTCTTCTTCATCTACTCTTCATCCCAAATATGGTTGCTGAAGTCAGGCTACAAACCCTGGAAACCTGAGTTCAAACCTGAACCTGACCACAGGTCAGGTTCAGGTTTTGCCCTCATGGGTGATTTCAGGTTTTGGTTAAGTTCAGGTTTTGGGCCCCCATGTTTTCAGGTTCAGGTCAGGTTTTCTTCAGGTTAGGTTCAGGTTTTGCCAATTGAGGGGATTCAGTTTTTGGTTAAGTTCAGGTTTTGCCCAAATGGGGCAAAACCTGACCTGAACCTGACTTTGGCAACCATAATCCCAAATGATGGCATTCCAAATATCCAATCACTGAAGTTGTAGGCTCAGGGCCAAATGGAGTAATTACTACACTGCCAAACCAGCAGACATCCAATCTTTCTGCCATCAAAGTGACTGAGTGATCAACATTTATCAAATCCCACCACTTAGACATCAATTTCAAGCCAGAAATGGCACCTGAGGCCAATGTATGTGTTGTCCAAGACAAACTATCTTGTCATGCACAGCAGAAACATGCACAGGCTCATCGGTGGGGTGATGATGTCCTCCCATCCCTGATTCATCCTTTTATGAGGTTTCAAAGAGAACAGAACACTGGGGCCCAGGTTGATTTCATAAAACCCTGTATGTGTTCACAGTGTCATCACATACTGAAGATCATTTGTGTGCATGTGGAATATTTGGAGGACATTGATGTGGTTGTTTACTCTCATCACCCTGCAGCAATCCAGCTTGTGGGCCAGGGATTGTTCCCATGCTCTCCATTGGCTCTGACTTTGGCTGTGAGCATGGATATGTTGGAGTTTGTATCAGATCTCTTTGTAAATGTGGCACCCAATGAACAAGCCTGGGCAGCAACCCTTATGAAATATCTAAAGGCTTGTGGGCATGAATTTGCAACTGGGCCAATGCTCTTGCCCACTATCAAGTTCTTGTTAGAATGGTGAAGGCAGAGATGACAAAAATCATCAATTCTTTTCATGAATCATTGAACTCCACTCTGTCCTCTGATCACCCTCCTACCCCTGCACAGCCCATGCTGTAAATATTTTGCAAAAAATGCAGTAACTTACTGTGGAAGGGTTGCATCAAAACCTGGTAACTTTGTTGCATCAAGCTACAGTAACCCCATTTCATTAAACCTTTTGCATCCAGGCTATTATTTATTATTCCAGTTAAATAATATATATTTTATAATATGAATATCCCTAAATGTGGTAATTAGATAGCCCAATAAGGAAAGGTGCATTAGATAATATCCAGTTACATAATACACTGATTCCTATTGAAAAAAAAGCCTAAATGCGGAAATTAAATGAACAACATCCAAGAAAAATTTCCCCATCCAGCCCAATGGGGGCCCAGGACCAGGGGGTGGTGCCTGGGATGCATGGATGGACCCCTAGGGACCCTGATACAGTGAAAAAACCAGGCCCAGGGCCACTGGTTACAGTCTTTTACCACTCAATGAGCCATCTCTTGATATCTCCCTCAATTTCAAAGATATCCTTTCAATTTTTTTTGCATCTTGGAGGGGAACATCTAAGGAATCACTGTCCCAAATTTGAAGTGAAATGGGTGAACAGAAAATCCACACATGAGACATTAAGGTCATTTTGAGCCATTTTTGGCCAAGACACAATTTCACAGTTGATTTTTCTTTATTCCCTATAAGCTACAAAGCCCCCCAAACACAGTGAAGTTCTTAAGGGGACACAATGCAAGGATTTTTATTAGTGTCATGAAGCCTGATTGTTTATTTTGATGACAGAACACATTGCCAGATAAACATACTATTGATGAATATTCAATCTCTGACACCCTTCCTCTCAATTCCCCTCCCTGAGCCTCAATCATCCATGTATCCACTCACTGCCTTCCTTAACTGGTTGCCTACTTATTATGACTCAAAGTGCTCTATCTAAGGCATGCAAGGCTCAAAATGCAGCTTGTGCCCAGGAGGAGAAGCATAGCCATGCTGCCAATGCATATCACAGTGCAGCCAAAAAAGCATGTCTGGAGGGGAAGTGCACACCTAGCTTTCGCTCTATGGCAAAGAAGCTTGGGGTTGATAGATCCACACTTCAGTGCCATGTGGAAGGGGGGAGATCCATCAGCAAAAGCAATGCTGCAAAAAGCCACCTCAATGTAGAGGAGGGTGAAGTGCTTGTAAACTTTATCCTTAAAATGGCTGATCATGGGTTTCCATTAACTCTCAAAAAGATTGCTGGATATGCTCTCAATATTTCAAAAAAGCAAGACCCAAACCACAGTGACCAGCTAGCCTCATTATGGAGCTCAGGACTCAATAACATTCATGCTGCAGCCCTGAACCCATGAAACACAACTGATTACTATAACACACTGGAGAAGGCTCAAAATACATATGGCTTTTGCACACCTAATATTTACAATTTTGATGAGAGTGGATACCCTTTGGGACCAAGTGGTAAGGAGCATGTCATTGGGTGAAAGGGGACCAAGCATCAGAAAAAGTGATGCAGTGGTGACAGGGAGAATGTTACCATTTTAGCAACAATATGTGCTGATGGCACCTCCATCCCACCCATGGTCATTTTCAAGGGTCAATATTTTATGAAGGAATGGCTGCAGGAAAACCCACTAGGAGCTGTGTGTGTACAGTAAAAAAAATTTACCTCCATGTTGCTGATTGTTACTCTATATCCTGCTAGGTACTGCCATTCAGATAAAGGGCAGACTGAAAACAAGATTGTGGTGGATTGGTTGAAATATTTTGAGGAGAAAACATGTGACAAATTGGATAATCCAGACAAGTACTGCCTACTGCTACTGGATGGTGTTGGAGGCAGACAATCTCCCCTTGATTATGTAATACATTGTATATATCCTGTGGATTCTGGAGATCAATCCTAGTTCTTGCTCCCACCCCCATCCACCTGAACTTGCCTGTTCAACAGATGGTCATATCTCACATGAGTCAATTGCATTCATTGACTATGCAGACACTCACAATATAATGGTCATATGTTTTCCATCACACTCCACCCATGCTCTTCAACCCCTAGATGTTGTGATCTTCTCAGTATCAAAGCATGCATGGGTGGATGCTGTTCATACCTTTGAGATGACAACTGGGTACCATGTCACAAAGGACACATTCCTTAAGGTCTATGGTGCTGCACATCTTAAAGCTTTCACTCACAAAAACATTCTTGTGGCATTCCAAAAGACTGGTGTCATTCCATTGGACCTGACAGTCATCACATTGCAGCAGATGGCACCAAGTGTTGAACTGGCAGTCTGTGGATCAATGCCTATTGACCCACCCTCCCCAGTCAAGTGTATACTGGACATGTACCGCCAGATTTGGGATGGCACAGACAGGGACATGACCAATCCCATGCAGAACCATCATCCACCATCCATGCCTCCAGACACTGCCAATAACACTACAGGGGATGACCCCCTAGTACTAGATCCAAGCCTGCACCCACCATCCACCCCTGATCAGCTTAAGGATGCATTTTCTGATTCCTCAGCATACTTCCTATTCACCAAATCACCATTGAAGTCAGTATTGAGTCTACCTCCAAGGATCTACCAAAAGCACCCCACACCACTACCTATTGACTGGAGTCATGCTGGTTCACCCTTGTGCACTTGGAGCAGGGAGGAGATCCTTGCAGAAAATGAAATCCTTCATTCCAATCTCCATGATGCAAGGGATCAATTAGACATGTACCATAAGGCAGTGGACATTGGAAATGCCCAACTAGCTCTTGCCAGGATGCATCTTGACCGAACTTGCCATCAGCTTGCACATAAGGAGAACAAGGGGACTAGGGACCATACACATATCAAGGCTGATGGCAAAAGTCAGATCCTCACTGACCCAGCATTGTGCAAAGAGATCCAGGCAGCTGAAGAGAAGCAGGAGGAGGCAGGAAAATCAAGGGAGGTGAGGGCAGAGAAGCAACAATTAGCAAGGCAGTGCAATGCAAAGGCAGGTGCTCACTGGAAGGAGCATATGGCTGCATGGGAACAGACCAAGGCTGAGAACAAAAAGTTGGAGATAGAGTGGAGGGAAGAATGTGCCCAGCATCATTCTGAGGGCAAGTGTCCCCCTCCAAGACCAGTAAGGAAGCAGTGAAAGGAGATTTTCACACTATTCTCTCAAGATGAGACTGGAGCAAGCAGGGGCAATGCTGGAGGTGAGGATGGGAGGGGGAGTGATGGGGATTCAAGTTCAGAGGGTGAGAGCAAGATTTATGAGCAGTAGGTTGGTAGGCAACCAAGTGGCTCAAGGACCGGGAATGGCTGAAATAGGCCCTGCTTCATACTTTCCCTCAACCTCCCTCAATTTTCATTCTATTACTATGCTATTATACAGAGCAATGCATAGGAACCCCCTCTACAGGCTGATAAAATTTTGAGGATATTTTTTGAAAATTTACACCCATGAGAAGGAAAATATGAACTCTGGCTCATTGAGTGGTGAAAGACTGTAGTGCCTGAAACAATGAGAACAGTAAAAACAGCACTGGAACCACTGGAAATTGCCAGAAAATAAGTGCTCAGCAGATGAGTCTGAAATTTGGCACATTATTAGATACAATTAGGATGCAAATAATATCAAAATTTCAGTCCAATCCATGCATTACTTATGGAGATATGAGCCAAACAGGTTTAGGCATTAAAAATTGGTTTCCTCCTCCTATAAAATAGCTGGGACTTAAAAATTTACACAGAGTATGAAGTCATTATAAAGTAATCATGTGCCAAAAATCAGCCCAATCCATTCCCTTAAAGAGGGGGAACTGGGCAGGGGGGACTGGAACCACCAGAAGATGCTGGAAAATAAGCACAGGGCAGACAAGTCTGAAAGTCGGGACATATTAGGAGGCCATTGGGATGCAAATCATATCAAAGTTCCAGCCCAATCCAGGGATTATGTATGGAGATATCAGCCAAACAAGTCTGGACATTGAAATTTTATTTACTCCCCCTGCAGTCAAGATATGAACTTGAAATTTTACACAGAGTATAGTAATATAATGGAATAAATGAATGCCAAAAATCAGCCCAATCAGTTGAGTTTGAGACATTCAACTCCCTTGGCAGGCAGAAAAGAGGAAAAACCTCACCATAAATGTGAATCATGCCACACTGGGCCCAGAATAGGTGTAATTGACCTGTAATATTATGATACAGACTATATCCAAAAATGGAATGAATTGGATGTGTGGAAGTGGCTGAAATTGAGGGGAGGGGAAGGATAATTAAAAGTGAATTACACAAGATGTAGAGCAGGGATGGATCTGATATCAGGCCACTAGTGTAATATGTGTATGGGGAGCTCATATACCAAATATCAGCCTAACCAGACTTCATTTAGGCATTGCTCCACATCATCCCCCCCTAACTCACAATTTCCTCCCCAGGGCCTTCCATCAATGCCATTACCCTGAAAACTCACAGTTAGCTCATCCAAACACATTCATAACATCCCTCAAAGGTTCAGATTTCTTACTGCAATGTCAGACCTTGCAGAATATTTTCAAGTTTCACTGTAATACACCCTCCAGTGGGGGCACTTCCAGAACTCCAATGACTCTGATTTCTTGTAGGCCACACCTGGTCACCATTTGAGGCTCAGGTGCAAAATTTCAGGCCATTCTAAGCACTTCTGGCATTGATCACATGACCCAGATCTTCCCCTCCCCTTGCTTCACTCAGTGATCCAATTTGCATGGACTTTGTGGCCATTTGTAGTAGTAGTGGGTGACACCTCATGATTCCAATTTGAAGACATTCCTGATCAATTCAATTTGAGGTCAGAACCACAGTATTTCCTGGATTGGGCTGAAACTTTGATATGATTTGCATCCCAATGGCCTCCTAATATGTTCTGACTTTCAGACTTGTCTGCCCCATGCTTATTTTCCAGCATCTTCTGGTGGTTCCAGTCCCCCCTGCCCAGTTCCCCCTCTTTAAGTGAATGGATTGGACTGATTTTTGGCACATGATTACTTTATAATGACTTCATACTCTGTGTAAACTTTTAAGTCCCCAGCTATTTTATAGGAGGAGGAAATCAATTTTAATGCCTAAACCTGTATGGCTCATATCCCCATACATAATCCATGGATTGAGCTGAAATTTTGATATTATTTGCATCCTAATAGTCTCTAATCATATGCCAAATTTCAAACTTGTCTACTCAGCACTTATTTTCCAGCATCTTCCAGTGGTTCCAGTCCCCCCTGCCCAGTTCTCCTCTTTAAGTGCATGGATTGGGCTGATTTTTGGCACATCATTACCTCATAATGATGTCATACTCTGTGTGAGCTTTCAAGTCTCTAGCTATTTGATAGGGGGAGGGAATCAATTTTTAATGTCTAAACCTGTTTGGCTCATATCTCCATAAGTAATGCATGGATTGGGCTGGAATATTGATATGATTTTCATCCTCATAGTCTTTAATCATGTGCCAAATTTCAGACTCATCTGCCCACCACTTATCTTCCAGCAATTTCCAGTGGTTCCAGTGCTGTTTTTACTGTTCTCATTGTTTCAGGCACTAACCAGTGGCCCTGGGCCTGGTTTTTTCACTGTATCAGGGTCCCTAGGGGCCCATCCATGCATCCCAGGCACCACCCCCTGGTCCTGGGCCCCCATTGGGCTGGATGGGGAAAGTTTTCTTGGATGTAATTCATTTAATTTCTGCATTTAGGCTTTTTTCAATAGGAATCATTATATAATATTTTTAGTCACCCCAAACCCAGTATGGAAATTATCCTAAATAGGAAATGATTGGATGCAAATCCATTAAGGACCCAACTGAGCCATTGGCTGATATTAAAACACCCAGGGTTGCCACAGCTGATGCAACAGCTGACCTGATGCATCAAAAATGCAGTAATGGTAACTTACTGTAATTGATGCAAAAAACTCATGGTAAGTTACCAGATCTGATGCAATAAGTCTACAGCATCAGGTGCCCTACACTTGATGAAAAACCTTGATCCCAGCTCAAGTATATCTGAATGTGCACAATTTCACCAGGCCTACTAAAGTTGATGGTGCCCTGGAGTGTCCAAGCACATACTGTAGTGTTACAACCTTAGGTCATCACATGATTTTACATAAGCCCCAGGCACCAGTTGAAGTGCAGGTCACAGGGGGGCTGTGACCTGTGACTGACCCCCATCTAAGCATGTCACCAGCAGCAAGGACTAGTGTGCTGAGCCATCAGGCCTTTGCATTGTGTGTCATCACCAGTGGCTCATACTCATTCAATCTCTCCTACTTGTCACTCACATCTATGGAAGCCCAGAGAGAGCACTGGCTGATCTCTGGAGAACAGATGTTCAGCACTATCTCAAACTTGTTGGTGCAACTGATGAGATGGAGGATATTTCAACAGTAGGTGATAATGCCCAGGAAGAAACTGCCTACACTCCTGATCAGGACCAATGTAGATCTGACAGTTGTGATGTCCAAGCTGAGGTAATCAACCTATCATCTGAAAAACTGAAACTGCCTGCCAGTAGCCCCTATGAAGAAGTCAATGATGATGTGGATGCTGCAGCAATCAAGGGGAACATCATTCCTAAACCCTTGGGGCTGCATTGGAGTGGCCGATGTTGGAGGGATAAATCCCTACACCATAGAATCCTCATCTGAGGCTGTCAGGGTTTGTCCCTTACTCCGGTCCACTCCGGTCCACTCCGGTCCACTCCGGTCCACTCCAGTCCACTCCGGTCCACTCCGGTCCACTCCGGATCACTCCGGTCCTTGTCCACCCACCTCCAGTCCAGTTCTCTGCTTAGTTCCTTCACCCAAGTCCACTTTGCTTCCGGCTTGATTCCGGTTTGACTCTGATCCAACCCTATCTTGGTTTCATTTCCCTTTCATTTCCCATTGCTTCCGGTTTGCCCCCTGGCCGAGTTCCTGTTCCTGTTCCTGTTCCTGTTCCCATCCCCCTTGTAACCACCCACAGTTTAGTGATCACTCCCCCATAGTATAGTCATCATGTATAAGTAGTCTGAGAGCGAAGTCCAGAGACCCCAGCTTTGGTCTCTCAGGATTTCCACTGTTACTCCGGACTACAGGTCAGCCTTCATGTATTCTGTATTCATATTACATAATCTCAGGATTTCCGCTGTTACTCCGGACTACAGCTCCAAGTATTATCCAGTCGACTCCACGAGTTTAAGGACTGCTGTGCTCATTTCCGCCTAGTCCCTTCTGGGCTGCTGGACCGCTCCTCTGACATCCCTAACCTCCTTATCTCATTCTTGCCCAGATTCTTGCAGACTTAGCCGGACTTACACCAGACTTAGCCGGAATTATTTGTGTTTACATTTGTTTGGTGCCCTCATCGCAGCGTGGCCCTGACAGAGGCCTATTTTCCCTGCAAATGAATCAATTACTTGTCACCTTGCCCATTTATTTCCATCATCATTTGTTTATTCAAGAATCTATTGGATTCCTACCCCTTATCAACTCACAATATCACCTCATTCCTTCACCATGAATACCAGTAAATTTATTGACTGTCCATCAGACTTCAACAGTCCTCATCAAAAAGGGGCAGTTTATGCCCTACATCAAGTCCAATTTCTTTGGCTAAGTTCAGGTTTTGCCCAAATGGGGCGAAACCTGACCTGAACCTGACTTTGGCAACCATAGATGGATTTCAGCCTACATTGATTTCCAGGTGTTTTGTATTGTCATTATTCATGATAACCTTAAACCTAGAATGGAAATAATATGTATGTTAGTTAAAATGTTAAAGGAGTGCAAAAAGGGCAGCTTTTGCTGCCTTTTTTGCATGGCTGTATATAGTAGGAGGGAACTCACCTATAGGACCATGCACCTGCTGTGGTGGGTGTGTGGTCCTGTTCTAGTTCCACAGGATCCTGTTGGTTGTCCTATATATGAATGAGGTGGCTTAGGTAATCATCAAAACAAACAACTCAATGCCAGGACTTTCTAGGCTCAAAAGAGCACCCAATTAGGGGCAGTACCAACTCATATGGATAGATAATAAATACTAAATATCTGTCTAAAACAGGTGGAGGAATAAATGATAGTCTGTTGGATTGCACTAAGGCACCATGTGCAAAGAGGAATTGGGTGACTTCCATGCATTATAATTGGCCAAAATTTTAGTATCTTGGTGGCATGTATATATATTTTATGGGTGATGAAACAAATTGGATGATCACACCAATTTTCAGTTTCTCATGCCTTCAATTTCCTGGCCAAAATTTGAGTATCTTGGTGGTATGTATATATATTTTATGGGTGATGAAATGAATTGGATGATCATGCCAATTTTCAGTTTCTCATGCCTTCACCTTCAATTTCCTGAATAGGAAATTGAAGGCATGAGAAACTGAAAATTGGTGTGACCATCCAATTTGTTTCATCACCCATAAAATATATATACATGCCACCAAGATACTAAAATTTTGGCCAATTATAATGCATGGAAGTTGCCCAATTCCTCTTTGCACATGGTGCCTTAGTGCAATCAACAGACTATCATTTATTCCTCCACCTGTTTTAGACAGATATTTAGTATTTATTATTTATCCATATGAGTTGGTACTGCCCCTAATTGGGCACTCTTTCAAGCCCAGAAAGTCCCAGCATTGAGTAGGATCTTCAGATTCTACTCAACATCAAGCCTGAAGCAAGCACAATGGTGCCACACACCCACCCTGGTGGGTGTGTGGCACTATTAGGTGAGTTTTCTTTTTATGGGGTGTACTGCAATGCCAAAAGAGCAGCACTAGCTGCTCTTTTGGCATTGCTTGAATTATTTTTTACTAACATCTGCATTATTCTAGGTCCCATCTCACTCTGTGAAACCCTGCCCAAAGAATGCACTGATGGGACCCTGGGTGAAATACAGTGGCAGGTGCAGCCACTTAAGACCCCAACAGTCATATATCTGCAACATACAATGAAACAAATACAGTGCCACACACCCACCAAAGTGGGTGTGTGGCAATATTAGGTGTGTTTTTCTTCATTATGGGGTATGACAATGCCAAAAGAGCAGCCCCAGCTGCTTTTTTGCCATTGCCTTCACTTTTTTTTCCTTTACTAACATACTCTTATCCTAGTACATTCACTGCACAATATCCAACCCAATCAATGCACAGACCAGGTCCAGGATGAGACACAGGACCACACAGCCACCCATACCCCCCAACCCTTGATTTTCCACAACATATACAAGGATGAAACCAATATGGCACCACACACCCACTTCGGCACATGTGTGGCAATATCAGGTGTGTTTTTTTTTTGTTATGGGGTGTACCATGATGCCAAAAGGGCAGCCCTGGCTGCTCTTTTGGCATTGCTTCTGTTATTCTATTTTAACTAATGTATTCATTGTTCTAGGCTTTCTCCCTCTGTGAAACCTGACCTGAACAATGCACAGACAATGCCCACTGCAAAATATGGGAGTGCACAGCCACCCAAGACCTGAACACCCTTGACTATCTGCAAAATACACAATGACACCTCAAATACAGTGCCACACACCTGCTTCAGCAGGTGTGTGGCAATATCATGTGAGTTTTCTCACTATGCAGTGTACCATGATGCCAAAAGAGCAGCCCTGGCTGCTCTTTTGGTGTTGTCTTAGTTTTTTTTTTTGTGTACTAATGTATTGTTATTCTAGGTACCTCCACTGTGCAATACCTGACCCGATGAATGCACAGATCAGGCCCAGGGCGAAACATGGCAGTGCACAGCCATCCAGACCCCTGACTCTTAATTATCCATGCCTTCTACAATGACAAAACAAATATGGCACCACACACCCACTTTGGCAGGTGTGTGGCAATATTAGGTGAGTCTTTTTTATTGTGGGGTGTATGATGATGCCAAAAGAGCAGCAACAGCTGCTCTTTTGGTGTTGCTTGAATTCTTTTTTTTTTACTAATGTACTCCTTACTCTAGCTCCTCTCTCTCTCTGCAAAACCCCATCTGATGAATGGCCAGAGAAGGCCTATGGCAAAATACAGAGTGTGCAGCCAATCAGACCCCAACCCCCAAGCCTCAAGAACTATAATACAACAACAAATCAGATATGCCACACACCCGCTGAAGTGGGTGTGTGGTGACATCAGGTATGTCTAATCCCACCAGTGCCAAAGGAGCAGCAGAAGCTGCTCTTTTGGCACCCCTGCTTTCTTTTTTGTTTTACTAATGTATTATCATTCATTCTTCTAGGTACATTCCCTCCATGAAAACCCACCCAACAAGCCAATGAGGACATGGACAAGCCCCCAGTGCAACATTAAATGCACAGCCACCCAAGCCACTAGTGCCTGCCCCCTGAAATGACAATTGATGAAATTGTGTACCATACACCTGCTTCAGTGGGTATGTAGTACTAGTAGGTGAGTCTTTTTTTGATTATGTGCTGTACCATGATGCCAAAAGAGCAGCCCTGGCTGCTCTTTTGGTGTTGCCTTCATTTTTTTTCTTTACTAACATATCATTATTCTAGGTACATTTACTGTGTGATATCTGACCCAACAAATGCACAGATCAGGCCCAGGGCAAAACATGGGACCACACAGCCACCCATACCCCCCGACCCTCAATTTCCTGCAACACATAAATGAAACCCACACACAATGAGGCCACAGAAGTCCTGGATGAACCCCACACCTGCTTTGGCAGGTGTGATAATTTTCAAGGTTAGTATTCCCTGTATATAAGTACAACTGTGCAAAAGGAGCAGCATGTGCTGCTCCTTTTGTGGGGTTTTTCTTTTTTTACTAACTTATTACTTATTATCATAGGTATTCTTTTGAACCCTCGATGAAGACCTGCAATGCCACTGAAAAAATACACGAGAACAGCAACCCATGCCCCAAATGAAATATGGGAACAAAACCTGTGAACAAGATGACCCACCCAAAGGTGAACTGCCAAGCCACACCCCCAGTACCACACCTGCCATAGCAGGTGTGCTACTAAATAGTTCTTGTTTTATTTTATTTTATTTTTATGTCTGTGGACCAGTACACACCCCCACTGAGTAGTTCTTGTTGGTTTTTTTTTTTGATTTCTATGGACAGTACCACACACCTGCCTGTGGGTGTGTGGTGCTACTAAGTAGTTTCTTTTTCTGATTCCTATGGATGCCCACTATGGGTGTGGTATTTTTTTTTTGTTAATAGAATTTCTAAATAAATAAATAAATAAACAAGTCAATAATGCAATGACTGCCAAATGAAACTGGTGACCTGGCCCTCCACCAAGTGCTCCTCCCTCTTCTCCCCATGCTCAATCTCAACCTCAACCTCCTGCTGACCAGGTATGTACCATATAGTGGAACACATTATCCCCAATAAGCCTGTATGGCCTGCTGTCCTGCAACTCTGAGATAGCATATTATCCCTGATAAGCCCATATGGCCCACTGTCCTGCAAGTCTGAGAATCTCTAAGTCCCAGTCTAAGGTGAGGGGCCCCCAGGGGCCCCTTGTCTCATGCCATGAAATCACCCAGTGGGCCCCAGGGGCCCCCACCTAAAAACCTGCTCTTAGACTAAATAAAAGCAAGGGACTAACTAGATATACAATTATGGCTGACTGGTTTGTTCTTTGGACAAGGCAATTCAACTTGCCATCCTTCTTCAAGACTGTATGACTTGCCTGTTCTTCCAAGTCATCCTACTGCCTTAAGGGCAATGGATTGTGATTGTGTAATGATGCAGACCAGGCCTAGTTCCAATTCTGGACTTGTGGATCTGTCACATGATCCAGAAAGGGGCTGCACTACTCTAAAGGAGTATTTTTTGAGTTTATCTGTCAGTTTTGATCAGATTGACTTGGAACAACAGCTCCCAGAAAGATATGAATCGTACCTATCGAACAGTATCAAATACAAAATGAACGGATCAAAAATGCAGTTCCTGTACCATTATCTTTCCATGATTCATATTCTGAAGGTGTATTTCTTGATTTTTGAGGCCAGTTCTTATCAGATTTGTTCACAAATACCACACCCTGAAAGCTGTTAAAACTGTGCATCAAACAGTACCAAGGGAAAAATGATCTGATAAGAACTCCATTTTTCATAAGACAACTCCCTCCCCATGACTCCCCCTTTGCTCCACCATCCAAAATAGTGAATTACTTCCAGCCCTCTTATTTCCAATGGAGAAGACCTCTAGGGTGACCTATTCCACTTTCCCTTAAGAGAACTTGTCCAGAATTGAAGGAGGAATAGCATGTAATGTGTCAATCTCCCCTTTTATCTTGAAATTGGAATATCTCCATCAGTTTCGAAGATGTTAACTTCATTTCTTTTTCTCTATATGTCCCTTATGTCCAACGTTTTTACTTTCTATTGAGTCGAAGGCTGGATTGTATATTAGGTGCAGCTAGCACACAAATTCAGTGGTCCTCCCCCTCCCTCCAGTTTGAAGCTCCTTGAATTGCTGCTGGTCCCTGGGTGATTTCTCACTACACTTTGACTAAGGTCTCAAGAAGAGATTCTTAGGGTGTGGTAATTTGACACAAACACACATTTTCACTTAATTGCTTGGGCTTTGTTGGCTCACAGCAATTTTCCCTGTCCCAAAAGACCCTTTTCATTTGAGCCTGAAGACTCAGATTAATTTGGTGGTTCCCTCCTTTGTCCACAAGCTAATGATGCAGACTGTAGCTGGATTGATCCCTTTCTTTCCTGCTTACACCAGGACCCAGAGATATTCTCTCCAAGGACAGTCAAGCTTCTGCAGGCAGACCTTGATGATATGGCTGCCAGGATCAATGAGGTTCAACCAACAAAGAGTCCAGCTGGAGCAGGCAGGAAGCAAAAGGCAGATGAGTCAGTGGAGGATGATAGAAATGGGCCATGCAATGATGATGCCATTGAACCAGGAATGAATATTCCAAATTCCATTCTTGACACCTGTGGTGACTCATTCATTGCAGCTGACAGTGATTGCATCAAGGCTTCCACTCAGCACTTTGATGACACAGGGCTAATGGCTATGCTTTGTTGGCATGATATTCCAATCTGCATTGCCAATATGTGTACCGCTGGTGAAAAACAGTTCTATGCCTTTGCTCTGATCTTGGCACTCCTCAAAGATCTACCTAAGGATTGGACAGTTGGGCTGTTGTATGATATTGCATGTCAAATCCATCATAGTCTCCTTAAGTGGAACATCATGCCTGAATGGACAGGACAGATTGAGTTTGGTGTCTCTGTTTTCCATGCTTACAGCCATCAATGGACTTTCCAACTGTGGTATCACCCCCAGAAGTCAGAAAAATGGGGTCTGTCTGATGGTGAGGGGTGTGAGAGGTTCTGGAGTGAGCTCAGATGACTTACTCCTGGTTTAAGGGTCACTGGTGTATGTACATTCACTTGCTAAGCTGAGTTGACAAGATAGACTGATGGTCAATCTCTTGCTAGTACCATTGCCATCTCTTCATAATTGATCTTCAAGTGGAGCATATAGATGAGCTCAAGCAAGAGGGTGCAGGGAAATGGCCCTGTGATCATGTGTCATGCACTGTAGGACATGAGGCTCAGGCTCAGGAGAAACTGGATGGGGCCTCAGTCCAGTATCTCTTGGGCCAGTTCAAGGAACAACACTCCTTTCAAAGCAGATTAGTCCCTTGCCAGTCAAAGACAAAGGGATCCCATGCAATAGAACACATCCTGTCTATGTCCCAGTCTGCAGACTCACTCCAGGTGCATCTGAAGGAACTTATGGATGAGCTTTCAGGTCTTGCAACCAATAATGTGACAATTGCAGTGGAGGATGAGCTATGGTTGAAGATTACAGAGATATGGGCTAGTGTGCAGTGCCTTGAGAGTAATATATCAAGAAAGACCCAGGAACTTCATCTTTCAGATCAGAAGTCCCACAAGGAGTTGGAGTGGTTAAAGACCAACAAGTGGATAAACCTCCAGCTGAATGTCCAGGTTGTGAGGGACCAGCTCCTGATGAAGCTTCACACATGTAAATTTGAGCTTGCTGGGCTGGAGCATGCTGACACAAGTCACCTGCTGGATCACAAGACTAAGGAGCATATGGAGAAGGCAATGAAGGGTCAAGTCTCTGGGATTCAAGCAACACTGAAGTGATATGAGGATATCCAACAGCAGATGATGAAACTTAGAGGAAAAGGGAATGTTGCAAGGGATGCATATATCCCTCCAGAAATTTCATCATCTGTTTATAAGTTGGATGTGGATGAAGATATTTGGCAAGTGCCTCATCATGAGGACATGGCAAATTTTCCAGATGGGAGGGTCCCTGCTTGGCTTGCAGACAAAGAAGCCCATGAGGGCATCCAACATGCCCAGGAGCTGGCAAACTTCCAAGAGGAGCTTAGGCACTGCAAAGCTGAACTCTCCAATCTATGTTGCTGGTTCACAAAGCAGTTTGCTGCCACCCAGCATACCTTTGATTTTTGCAATGGTAGGGGTTCCTCCCAACTTGACTGAATGTAAACTAACAACTATGGGGATGTGGACAGATGAAGATGTCAACTTCTTTGTCTTAATGGAGTTACATCACTTGCATGACCTGGTCAACAACTGGAAACATCACACAGTAGGACTTCTTGGTAGGGATGGGTGAGTGGACTGGGGAAACATTCCAGACCAACTGCCTCCATTACAGAGGGCATGGGTCTGCTGACAAGGTAGAGCCCAGGCTGAAGAAGTTTTATCACCTGGGGAAGAAGAGGCTGAAGAAGCAAGTTCTGATGATGATGAAAATGGGGAGTTGGAAGAAGGACCTGAGGCAGAGGACCTCACATTCCTAGCCTCCCTTGATCTGGTTCTGGGACATGAGGATTAACCTAGCACACTGGTCACAAATGTACCATTAGTTAGCCCCTTAGACTTATATGCTGGAGATACCCCCAATATACTATTGTGCTTGGCCAACAAAATGTTCTCAAGTTGCATAATGGGGCCCCATTTGGGCCTTAGGGTGAGGCAAAAAGATGAAGCCATGAGGAAGGCTCATTTTGGGGCCATAATAGGGCCCCATTGAACCATAATGGGGCCCCATATGCCCTATTGGAGCCCCATTGGGGCTGATTCCAATGATTCTCCAATATTGAATTATTGATTGGCACCCCTATGGCACCCCATCACTATTAGACCTACTTAGGTATCAAATATGGCTGACCAGCCTGGACTTCATGGATGTAGTATTCTTGTAATAATTCATATGCAGGGATATGATGTGGAGATAGGTGGGACAGGGCTGAGCTGCATTAGCAACTGGTGTATTGTTGATTTCTGTGGGCAGAGGATCATGTATAGATGGCTCCAAAGAATCTGCTGAGGGAGGGTGACAATACAATGGCATGAAAGAGTATGTGGGTTGAACAGCATGGTCCCACCCCCCAGACGCATTGTAACAATGGGAAAAGGGGTGTTCATAGATTGCATGCATGATGTCAATTGGGTGATTATTCCTCACATCACCAGATAATGTCAGGGTTCCACCCTTTTTCTGATCTACTCTGGTCAACTCCACCAACTCTGATCCACTCCAGTCTACTCCAGACCACTCCTCCCTCTGTCTGCTCCACTCCACCTCTTCTTCCCCTGAGTTTGGTTTGCTTCCAGCTTGCTTCCAGTTTGCTTCTGATTTAATTTAATTTCCTTTTCATTTCCTGTTGCTTCTGATATGCTCCCACACATTCCTGTTCCTGTCTGCTTTCCCCCTGCCCACCTTCCTGTTCCTGCCCCCCCCTGTAACCATCTCCCATTTAGTGATCACTCCCCCATAGTATAGCAATCATGTATAAGTAGTCAGGCAGTGAAGTCCAGAGACCTCAGCTTTGGTCTCTCAGGATTTCTGCTGTTACTCCAGTGTGGAGGATAAAAACATCCAGTATCAGAAAATGTGAAATCACACCACTTCCAGCCTTTGGATGATCACATAACCAATTATGAAATTAATTATGGCTATGCATGGAAACCAAATTCATTCTATAACTCCATCAGTTTTGATCAGAAACCTTCGCCCATACAACAATTGGAAAGCTACGATTCACACCTTTCTAATGGTACCAAACACAAGTTGAACAGACCAAAACTGCACTCTCCAGACCAATTTTACTATCAAAATCTGGAATTTCCAGTAAAACACAAATTTCTCTGTCAGTTCACATCCAATCCTCTTGAAACAGCTGCGCCTAGAAAGATATAAAAACTCTGCATTCAATGGTACTGTGCACATGAAGAACAAATCAAAACTGCACTTTACAGAATGATATTACTATCATAATCAACACCCATCAGTATTTTACGGATTTCTCCATCAGTTCGAATCTGATCTGCTTGAAACTGCCACGCCCAGAAAGCTGTCAAAAATTCACATCAAACAATACCAAGAACATCTATTACAGATGCAATATACTGTTTCTGCATTGAATCCCATCCCATGCACTTGTCCCCATTATCAACCAGCAACAAAACACCTTAACCATTGGACTATGCTCAAATTAATCTCCAAAACCCAGAGATATCCTTTCATTCCACCTCCCAGAATGCTCCACATGGTCAGTGACCTCATGCTCCAAGCATCCCACATGCTCAGCAAATTGGTGACATCACCCCCCTTATGGTTTCTTTTGTTCTCTTATGAATGACATCACTATGACATCATCCCTCCATGATTTCTTTTGTTCTCTTTATGCATGACTCACCTATGACTCACATATGACTCACCCATGAGGGAGTCATTTTCTTTAAACACAGCCACCTTCAGAAAGGTATAAAAGCTGGTAGATTTCCTGTATCCCCCCATCATCTCCTCTCTGGAAATCATCACTGTCAACCACTGTCCAACTTTTCTGCTTGCCTCTAAAGAACAGTCTATCTATAAGCCATCTGGAGCTAAGTCATCTTCAAGGTTGTTGAGACAAAGCCACTGGAAGCCCTCTATGCAAATCACTAAAGCCAAGGATAGTTGCAGGACCTAAGGTTAGAGTTGCTGGACATCCAAGGAAAAGTAAGCATAATGAAATACAAATCAGGTTTTGAAGAAAGAAGGAAGAAACATACTAACAAGACTACCCAAGCACTGACCAGTCTGTAACCCACAGATATCCACATTTTGACCAGGAGAACATAAACAAGAATACACAAATATCAGTAAATGAACCAACACAACATGAACAATGTATAAGCCTTTCTACAAGCATCCCACATGTATAGGCCTTTCCACAAGCATCCCAGACAATATATCATTGACCACAGCCAGTCCATATCCCATCCTATTCTCCACTGAACACCATACACATCTTGCAGAGTGTGATCAACCATTGAAGCAAACCAACCCAATGAATAACAACAGAAATACAGTCTCCCATCTACACACTGGCTGAACCAGATTTTGATATGACAGTCATTGGAGCTCCCAACCCTTCTTCTATACCAGCTGCTCCCAATTCTGCCTAGCCCCCTCCAGGCTGCTGGACTGCTCCTCTGGTCTCTCCTGCCTTGTTATCTCATTCTTGCCTGGATTCTTTCAGACTTAGACAGAATTATTTGTTTACATTTGTTTGGTGCCCTCATCGCAGTGTGGCCCTGACAGATAAGAACCATGACAACCCTTTGTGTCAGGGAAACACTGCCATCAAAGCCACAAACAGAAAGAGGAAAGAGATTAATTAACCACATGCTATTGCAGTGGGAATCCTGAGAGATTGAAACTGGCAATCCCCCCCACTATGAAGGGCTATAAGTACTACTTCCTGCACATGGCCACCACAGCCACCACAGCCCATCAATCAGCCTCCACAGCTGCCATCACTAAGCCTCACTAAGCTGACACAGTCATGTTATGAATCCTGTGCACACCTCCACATGGCTATGCCCCAACTTCCATATGCATCCCCCTTAGCATGTATACTTCCAAGGCAGTGTACACCTGGGTACCCCAAAGGTGTCAATGGAGTTGAAGGACTGTAGTGATGCTGAGGGAGCTGGTATTGGGAGGGGTGGCAAGGATTCAGGGAATGGGGGCAGAGTAAGAGGAGGAGGAGGAGTCTGGATTGGCAACTGCATTGACTCATGCAGGGAGCAAGGGGACAAGAGGTGCTGACAGGGCTGCCAATGCTGCCACTGGTTGATTACCCAGCCCACAACCTGCCAGTCAAGGCCTGATAGTATGAGGGCAATAATTTGAAGAAGTAGGCACCATATGATAGAGTTGATGAGGAATGATACTCTGATGGGTAAGTCCACAAGCAGAAGCAAATGTCAATTTGATCCTGACACTTTGTGAGTACTTGCTGTGAGCTTCTTGTGTGATGAGGCAGAAAACAGGAGGCCCAAAAATTGCCCAATGGCGAGTTTTTGACAGCAGAGTACCATCATGACAACCCCAGCTCCATCCAACTCCATAAGTAACTCATACAATTCACAACTTGTGCACTTGACAAAATTGGTCCCCCCACAATCCTTACAAGGCAAGGATTAATTGGTGGTGGGTCTGCAGGAGATCCCCTGCCCAATGGGGGAGAGGAAGTTGAATATTTCAACAGGGGTGGTGGCAAGGGAATATGGTCAGGGGAAGCTGCTAGATGTGCTTCCAGGGAAATACAATCGCATGGTGGCTGCAGCAAAGCTTGAACCAAGGGAAGTATAGAAAGACATCCTTCCATAGAAGCAAAGGTTTGAGTGGACTCAGGATGGCAAGGACTCATGGGGAATGAAAGGGATGCTGGAGGATGGGGGGGTTGTCTTGAATCTAGGCAGTGGTGGTCTTCTGTTAGAGGTGTGGGCATCAGAGGTTCATTTCTTTGGGTGACCCAGCAGGGTGTGCAGATTGGGATGATCATGAGGTGTGGGGTCTGCATTTTCCTTCAATGTAGCCTTAGTCCCAGAGGCAGATTTCAGTGGTCTACCTACTTGGAACTGAGGATGCAAAGGTAGGAGACCCAACTGAAATGATCTATCAGTTTTGCCTGGGAGGAGTGAGGAGCTGACTCACAGTTGGTAGCATGTACTGATGGGCTTTGTTTGTTTGGCATAGTGATTTACTGTTTGTTGGCCCAACATGGTGCTCCTGGAACTCAAGACATTATGGCAGATTTCCAAAAGTGGAATTACCAGCTCTTGCCATGAGGGCACATGATTTATTTGGTACCTTAATGAACAATTCAATCAATTATGCATTGACCACTATTCACACTATTCAAAGGGGTCCCAGCCTCTATATAGAGGCTGGTTGAGGACCTACATAACTCAACTTGCAACTTGAGTCAACTTGAGTCCCAAGTCATGGCAACACCACTCAACTGGAATTAAATGAACATGGCAATAGGTGATCAATAGCAAGTCTAAACAGGCCTGTTTTCAGAGGAATCCAGATGCACATAGGGTGTCACTCTGCCTAGTATGACCTTGGTATCCCAAGGTTATAGGCACTGCCAATATTTTGAATGAAAATTATAAAATCCTCATAAATCAAATTTCTGGCTTAATAATTTGGGTCCATTGACATGCTATTTACACAATATCTAGTCCATATCCAGATTCCTTCCTAGTCATGTGGTGGCTTTCTTTGTGCTTGGTCTCCACATATAGGAGTTAAGTCCTAAATCCACAAATTTGGATCCATGTTACCTAATTTATTATGAAATAATAATGGAAATTAAGTAAAACCCAATCATCTATGCTGAATAACAACACAAGAAAGCCACCATGATGACTGGCACATTTGTTGTTTGGTCTGAGGCTTTGTTTACTTCAGATACAAACTTTTATCATCATATCCCTTTTCCATATATGCGTACATCCCCTTTAACATCAAATGCTTGATAGTTTTCCCTCCATTGAGGATGTCCAATTTTGCTCAGCTAAGGAGTACAATGTTCTTGCATGTCTTTGGTAAGCAGAAAACTGCCAAATCCAATTATCTGGTGTTCCCTATCTTGTATGCATGGCTGCAATGAGTTCAGGGAAAACTTTGACTTTCTGGCTACCAATGCTTTACCAGAAAGGCACTACATTCATAATAGTGCCTCTCAAAAACCTGGGAAAGCAAATGGCTGATGTTGCAGCAAGCCTAAAGCTCATGTCTACTTTGGTGACTCATGAGACCCTGACAAAGCCACTACTGAAGGTATGTAAACTCATAGGCATAGGGTTGGTGTATACTACAGTGAAGACACAAAATAAAAAAATTAGGCAATTGAGAATCATGAATACTGTGTTATCACAATCAGCCCAGCATTGATTGTTGATCCATGCTTCTGGGGTTTGTGGAAACAGAAGTCCTGGCACAAGGGTGTGGACCAGATAATTGTTGATGAATTCCACTGCATTGATTGTAGTATGGGTAGACCCATGACTGACTGGCAAAAAAGTCATCCCAGATGATCAAAAGCATACCAGGGATGATCGCTATTACCTAGAACCAGCTCTAGATACATTTATCAACCCCAGCTACTTACCAGAGGATGACCCCTGATGGTCCTGTAGACGAAAGGTTGGGGATGTTCACTATGGCAATAACTGTCTCAGTAAGACTATTCAGGGCCCCCTTGCTACCTTGCTATTCACATTTCCATGGCTACATGTAGGTCCTCCCCCTTGCCATTGTCAACACTGTGATCTCCAAAAACCCACTACCTGTTGTGACCTCTGCTCACCTCTGGCCACTGCTACAGTTTTCCTGACTGTCACCACATCCAAGACCACATGGCAGCCTCATAAGATGGTGATCAAACCCTACAAGAAGAATCCAATTGAGCTCAAGCTTCAGGACAAGCTGGATCATTGGTGCAAAGCTGAGTATGCTGCACTGGGATTCACTGAGACATTGGTTGATGTGTGGATGCTGATGTTGGATGAAATACTTGATCACTTGGTTGACTTGGTGCACATTGGTGCATTGAGGGGCCCAGAGCAGCTCATTCATGAGGTCGACTGGGTTTTCTTGGATAAATACACAATGAACTTGGTAGAACTCATTCATCAATGCATCCCACTGCCAATCACTCCCACTCAAGTGGAACCCAACCTCCAGCCTGTGGAAGCTCATCATGGTCTTGTATCCATGGCTGCCAATCCCAATGCCAGGCAGCCAAAGAATAGGGTTTGTCAGCAATGTCATCAGCCAGGGCACAACAGTGAGATTGCATGCCTTACAGCTAATGGAAGTCCAGTATTAATGTTTTTGACAGTCCAAACATGTCAACAAAATAAGGAAAATATCGCTGAGCAACCTTCTGATCAGTAGATGCCAAGATCCCTCCCATTGATTACATAGGTGTCATCATCACAATCCTCTTTCTCCTCTTCATAACTAACTTGCCAAATTGCCTGTTTTTGTAGCATCTTTAGCCCTTCTACCATGTGGTTTTGCATTGGGACTGCCTTGCAACCCTGAAAGAATGTGTGGATTCAATTTGTATGTAACATCACACACATTGAATTCAGGTCATCTTCCATGGATGGGCTAGTGTGATGGACTGTTCTTTGGGTGAGGTTATAGTTGTCCTCAATAACTTCACTGAAGTTATGGTAAATATTGATAAGCATTGATTGGTCAATGATATGTTTGATCATGTGATTTGGACCCTTCCCTGAGTGAGTCTTCTGCATGACTATAGTAAGTCCTTTGTATTTTATATCTACAGTGGAGCATTGACAACATACTTTTGTGTATAGGTTGTCTAGTTCAACAATCCAATCAATTGCACAGTATCCATCAGGGCAGTGTTGGAGGGACAAATCCCTACCACATGCAAACCCTATCCAAGGACAATTTTTCAATTAAACAAGTCCATTCCTATGTCAATCTGTGGCCCAGTCCCCATGCTGTTCATTCATTTGAGAACAAGCCCATATCCCATATGTCTAATACCTGCAAATCCATGCCATGCCTTTACTTGCACATGAGTCAATTTATTGTTCATCTGTGGCACTTCAACAGGCCACCCTAAATTCCATCTTTTTATGTTGTACCTCAATGTGGCAATAACAATTCAACTTGCTTGCTTTGTTTGACCTTGGAACACTCAGGCTGGTCAGCCACTTTTCTGCATCATATGAGATATACTGAGCCTTGCATTTATTATATCTAACTAGATGTTTTTACCAGGGGGCCCCCAGGGGCCCCTGCCAGATTATGCATTATTAATTTATATATTTATTATTATTAGTATTATATTAGTATATACATCCATAGGCTTGCCCAGTGGGGCTCACCCTGTGCCCAAGAAGAGCAGCCAGAGGCTGGTCTTCTTGTGCAAGTGTAGCTAAAGAAAAAATACTTACCTGGATTCACACCAGTTGGGGCCTGGGTTCCATTTGGGTGATCCCTCAAGGGGGTGTTGCTCATGGTTTTCATTCATGCAGGCCTTTGCAGTTTCATTCCTGGGGTGTCATTTGGTGGGTCTGTGGTTGGGGGTTCATGTGGGCTCTGGTCCAATATCTAGAGAACTAATTAATGAATTAGTTAAACATGAATGCAGCTGGTCCAGCATGACGAAAAACTGCGCTGCGTGCCCACAAAGCTCGCTAAGCCTAAGGAATGCTACACTGGCATCCCTACCCATGCTACCCACTAGTAGCATGGTTGATCCCGTTGTGGATGGCCCTACCAGGGGCAAAAGGCTCTTGCATCGCGAGAAAAATGAACGTGAGACTTAAACTAAATAAGAGCTACTGTGAACCCGCAGTGTAC
>MU129157.1:7105-24344 GCA_014904985.1 Hydnum rufescens UP504
AGCTCATGGAGTCAGCTGGAAGGTACTCAGACTGTAGTCCGGAGTAGAACAGAAATCCTGAGTTTAACATTAAGGGAATAGGTACAGTGAGGGCTAACCTGTAGTCTGGAGTAGAAGCGAAAGAAGTTTGACAGGCTCATGAGCTGCTCCAGTCGTTTTGGCAATGGGACCAGAAACAACACTAGGATGAGCAATGATCCTATGAGAACCACTAATGGGTCCACCAGGACCACTGGCAATCATTGTTCCAGAACCAGTTACACAACTTGGATTGCCATGAGAAACGCTGAGTGAATCAAGATTATAAGAATAAGGATAACTCTCTAGGGGTGAGATGTTAATGTACAATTAAAACCTCATCCCACAGCTCATCTAGCACCAAGAGGGGGAAGTGGAATCATAGTATGTGTGCCTGATGCACAGCACTGCTGTGAATTTTCCCTCCAATCATCATCCACAGGTGCCCTTTGGGTCATGTGCCAACCTTCTCCCTCCTGAAAACACTGGTCACTCATCCCTCTGCATTGGACATGCCCAATTGTGTGCATGAGGATATGCATTGTCCCAATGAGGATGAGACCCAGGCGAATGGGAATGGGGATCATGGTCGCATGGCCTATACTGGTCTTCATGTGGAACATGGTGAGACGCATTGAAGCCTGTACTAAGCTGGGAACAAGGGGGGGAGCGAGGAGGTGAACACAAATGCAAATGATGAGAATGGTAACAAGAATGAGAATGAGAACAGGGACAGGGATGGGGACCAGGCCCAGGACCAGAATGAGAGGGTGAATAAGATCATGTAGAAGGATGTGAATAAGTCTTAGTCTGAAATTGGCTGATGTGGTTCACAGGTGAAGTCCGTTGCCCATCAAGAACACTGGGGGAAACCTGTGAGGCAAAGAATTTTGAATGGTAGGAACAATGACAGATTTAGTCTGAGCTCCCCCCCCATGTCCTCCAGCTCCAAAAAGTAAGAATTGGGTGACAGAGAGACTATAAGGGAGGGGGAATGAAGGGGCTCTTTCTGAGCAATTGGAGCTGGCGTAGATGGGGGAAGTGCAGACTCACATAAAAAGAATTCTTGTGGACTGGACTCAGGAGTGGGCTCGCAAGGTGCAGGCTCAGGGGTGGGCTCGTGAGGTGTGGGCTCAGGGGTGGGCTCATGAGGTGTGGGCTCGGGAGTGGGCTTGCGAGGTGCAGGCTCAGGGGTGGGCTTGCAAGGTGTGGGCTCAGGGGTGGGCTCACAAGGTGCAGGCTCTGGAGTGGGCTTGTGAGGTGTGGGCTTGGGGGTGGGCTTGCAAGGCAGGGGCTTGTGAGTGGGCTGGGAAGTGGGCTTGTGAGGCACAGGCTCAGGAGGAGTGGACTCCAGGGGTGTGGGTCCAGGTGAAGTGATGTGAGTCAGTAAGGTTGAAGCAGGCTGAGGGGGGACAATGGGGGGAGGCAGTTGGGGGGCTTCTGGTGGAGGTTGAGAACTTGAAGACAACCCTAACCCAGAGCCACTGGTGACCTCAGTGGCCTCGGCAGTTTTGTAGGCAGTGAAGCATCTGCAACATTTTGCTTCATTCCTTGCTGTGTTATCCCTGCCAGGAACTCTCCACTCCACTACAATACATGCATTGAACTCACTTAACTTCTGCTTCTTCATCCCAATGGCTCCATGCAGCATATGTTTCACCTTGTCTAGAGCAAATGTATTGCCATCCTTTGCTTGCTGCATTAAGTCACGAGCATCTCTTGCAGCAACAGCCATCTGCTCGTCTGCTGTGACTTTTGCTCACCTTAGCTTGTCGAACCCAGCCTTGCACTGTGCCAGATAATCTTTGTATGGCTCGCCTCTGATTGGCTGGACATAATCAGGTAGCCTTTCTTCTTCTTCTTCTTCTTCTTCTTCCTCATCATCATCTTCTCCTCCATTCCAGAATGCATCCATTTGCTCTACAGTGGGCAGAGGCTCTGTGAACAACCCAGGCCACAAAGGGGGATGCATATCCCCCCCAAATGCGTCTGGTGGTGGTGATGGTGAGGAGGTGACTGGAGAACTGAGAAGAGAATCCTGTGATGAGTGTGATGACATGTGATGGTGACAGCAGAGGTGAATGTGAACCCAGACATGATGATGTGTGTGAAGGTGATGGTGATGGCAGAGGTGAATGTGAACCCAGATGTGATGAATAAAGTGGAGGGGGAGTGAAGGGCCCAGCACCAAATATTTGACAAAGAGAAGTATACATGTGAGAGGAAGGGGATGTTGGACCATTGGAGAAAAGCACATTGAAAACTGTATCTTCCATACTCGTGCCAAGAGGTACCCCAGGATAGGAGGTTGGAGTGATAAACCAAGGAGAGGGGCAATCATGCTCTATGATGAGCTGCACGCAAAGATCATGATAGGCTATGTTGTTGCCTTTCTTCTCCAGAGTAGCCTCCAGCTCCTCTCGACTGAAGTGATCACCCAACTGTTGAGTGGCCTTGACATCCATCGAGCAATCTCTGAACCAAATGCCCCACAATGGTAATCCATGCAATACAAAATTCATGAGCCAGGGCCCCGTTGCTGAATGCAGATACATTGTTCCAATGAGGTTGTCATTGACCCCAAAATGAGGACAAGGGTGGTGAAGCACAGAAACAAATATGATCAATACACATGTGCATAATCATATGGGCCAAAGCACCATATTCGTACATGGCACACAGAAATCGTTGACTAATTGGCCCATAGCCTCACGATTATTCATTGTAGATGACAACAGATCGACAGTAAATGGAGAGTTGGCCAGGATTTGGGCCCCATGGGGTGGACAATATTAGACATTTCTTTGTCAAGGTCCATCTTTGGGCAACCAACCACCAGTTCTTGTACCAAGTATGCCTATCACTGATAAAACCCTCAAAATGTTGTTGACAGGAGTTGGTCAGTTGGACACCATCGGAAACCTGCTCAACCTCCACATCATGAGCCATGACTGGATCATCGAGAGTACGCGAGATGTAGCCAAGGTACAGCATTTGTGACAAATACATGGTGGGAATCCATGTGTAATCTAATGGATAAAGGGTGCCCACATCCCAGTTTGTGAACCACGAGCGAGAGATAGAAGACTGATCCTGGTCATAAATGATGGAGTCCACATTGGGAGGACACTGCCATGTGTATTGGAAAGGACGATGACTATTCGAAAACAAAACACTCCATTCAATCCATCAGATAATGGGGACTGGCTTGCTATCGTCATACATCCTCTGATCTAGCATAAAATCTAAAGCTTTTGGTCAGAAAACTTGTCCCAACCCAATGATTTTCCATACAACTTACCATCTTGGCAATGACGAGACCAAGTTTCATAGTCATTAACAGTCATGTATGGGCCCCCAAATGAATAGAATTGGCTGGAAGATCCTGAATCGATCCATCTGCATCTGCCCACATTACTGGTTGATGTTTCTGGGAGTTCTCACCTGCCACCATGCTAGAGGAAAATGACAGGTGAATAACCTTGGCCATACTGAGAGCCTAGAGTCAACAGATGCAGCAGATCACTAGGGTAAATGCCCCTCACCATGCTAATGACAGTGACAGACATACTGCACAGTGGCTGATTGTGCGAAGTTTCCATAGGCAGATAATTCTGTGGAACTTTCCAGGGCAGCCTTGTTCAAAACTCCAACACTCACTCTTCACTGACAAGTCCATTGTGTCTGACAGTGTACTGTAGCTCTCACCTACAGTGTGTCTCAGCCAAATACATCTGGAATCTGCATCTTCAAAATGCCTAGTACCTCACAGCTGTGATACATCAACAATGTTCTTGTCTGTCACTGTCTGTACAACCCCTTACCTTGTACATTTTGACACCTTCTTCACATCCATCCGAGTTTGCTAATCCCTGTCCTAGCCCACCATTTCCACTTGCACCAGGAGAGGTCAATGGGAAGAGGCTTTTTCAAGTGTTCAAAGGAACCTTTTGGATGCAAGTTCTGGGGTGAGTGATCCCACACAATCGTAGGCATGTAGCAACTAACATTCTATTAGTGTGGTCAGGTGAGGATGATCCCGATCTTGTACAATCCAATCTGATCCCAATGCGCCCTCATCCAATTTCATCCCCAATGCGTCCCCATCCAATTTCATCCCCAATGCATCCCCATCCAATTCAACCTCCAATGTGTCTCTGTCCTATTCTCAACCTTCTGGCACCTCTGGCATGACCCTTGTCGACTTGCTTCAAAGTGAAATCAGGGGTTTGTGTAATGAGCTTCATCAGCTCTGCAATGAACTTGATGAACGGTGTTGGAGGGAAAAATCCCTACCACATAGAGTTCCATTTCAGCATTGAATTTTCTGATGAACAAGTTAAAAATGTACCAATATGTCATTCCAATATCAAGTCTTTCGTCTGTTCATGGATGAGCATGAATTCCATATGTCTGAAAAGATGTAAATGGAATGCTCATTTCCTTGTACACGAGTCAATCTCCCAGGGTCTTCAACAGGCCACAGGGACTGTATTCATTTATGCCCTACCATAAGCCATGAGATGGTGGACCCGGCAATTCAACTTGCCCTTCTGTATATCGTCTTGAATTCTCCTTCAATCTACTCATACGGATCTTGCTGCCTTAAGGGTGATCCTAACGAATGGTGATTATGTAATACGATGGATTACACACCCGGGCCTTCATTCCTACTTGCGGATGCATTACATAATCAAATAGGGGCAAATGCGGCACTCTCAAGGAGTATTTTTCGAATTTCTCCGTCATTTTTGATCGGATCGGCTCGGGAAAGTAGCGCCCAGAAAGATACGATTCATACCTATCCGAAGATACCAAGTACGAGTCAATCCGATGAAAACTGCACGTTCCAGAACGATTTTACTATGGAATCCATGCTCTCAAGGAGTATTTTCCGCTTTTCAAAGTCAATTCGTATCCGATCGACTCGTAAATATAGCGCCCTGAAAGCTGTGATCAATACCTATCGAATGATACCGATTACGTGTTCATCGGATCAGAACTGAGGCTTCTGGAACGATTTCACCTGCTCATTCATAATAAGAAGGTGTATTTTTCGAATTTCTCTGTCAGTTTTGATCGGATTTGCATGAAACGACCGCGCCTAGAAAGGTATTGAAAATGCCCATCCAGTGGTATGAAGGGCGTCACGAACGAAGAAGAACTCGGTGTTCTACATACGAATTTCCCCCTTGTCTCAGGAGAACATCATTCCCCCTTCCAATTTTCAAATATTGAATATTGTCCGGCAGCCTTATATCCAAAGGATAGGACGTTCAGGACGACTCATTCCACCATTCCTCAAGGGAATCTGTCCAAAAGGGAACGAGAAATAGTCATTTTATGCTCTATCCTATCCCCAGACTTGTAAATTGAATATCTCTGTCAGTTTTGAAGCTTTTGACTTGATTCCTTTTTCTACATATTTCCCCTATCCCCCTGCTTCCATCGGATATTTGATCTCATAGCCGGGTTGTATATTAAGCGAATTGTGTTGAAAATTCCATTGTCTTCCCCCTCCCCAGTCTGAAGCACTGAAGTATTGCTGCTGGATTCCCAGGCGAATTCCATCTGAGGACATTGCTACTACTACACTTTGTCTAAGGCCACAAGACTAGGACCTTGGAGTGTGGGATTTGTGGCATAATTTCCCCTTTATTCATCTGCTTGGGCAACTACTGCTGACAGCGGATTATCTTCTATCCTAAAGACCCTCCTACACTCGGACCTGAACATTCAGATTATTTTGGTGGCCCCCGTTCTTTGTTCTCGATTCCATATCGCAGACTGTGGCAGAGATTCCCCCATTTCTCTTGCTTACAATGGGATGGAGATTTGAGGCTGGCTAACAAGAGGCACCAAGACCTGGTTGCCAACTTGGAGAAATTGCTCACTAGTTCTTGATTTTTTTTGTCCAAATTGTACAAATCTGCCAATCCTCTCAATTCATGTGCTCACTGGAATGATTGCAATACTCATTGATTTAAGGTGACAAAGAGTAAATTTGGTGACACAAATAGAATAATTATACTGGCTGTGCAGTCTCCTCAGTGAGACTGATATAATATATGGTACCCTCACTGGTATTCCATCCATCACTGTTAATACAGTCTGTGCTGCATGTAGTAAAAAGGTTTAGGGGCCATAAGTACCCACACTCAAACAGTCAGCTGTCATAGAGTAATTAAAAGTACTATATATATCTATTTTCAGCAACAAAATTTTGGTACTGCAGAGCTTGCAAATGAAAATCCCACTAGTAAAAATGGGCTCACCACTACATGTGACACATGCAGTGTGGTTGTACACCTGAATGCTATCACTCCCTAAAATTGAATAACTTCAAACTTTGCCCAACCTGTTATGCCAATGGTCACTTTTCTTCCAAGATGTTTAGTGGGGACTTCATCTGGCTTGTATCTGCAAGTGAATTCAAGTATGCAGATGGCATCCACACAGACAATTGGACCAATGCTGAGACCCTCCTTTTGCTCAAAGGTATTGAGATGTTTGAAAACAATTGGGGTACAGTTAGCAAGCATGACCCTAGTGACCACTGAATACATTCATGAATTCAAGCACTGGGATAGGAGAAGCCACTAATGTTGATGATGATTCATCTGAAAACAAGGATTAATTCTATATGGGATACAAGGGCCATGGTCATATAAGTATGAAGTACTATAATACTATTTCAGGGACCCCCATATTAAAAGTACCATAAACACTATTTTCAGCAACAAATTTTCTTCTCAACCATGACTTCTGATCATTCTACTACTACAAAGCGCCATGGTCGACCTTGGAAGTATGATACCTCAGAGCTTCAAAGAGAGGCCTGAAATGCTCAGAGACGGGCTCGGTATGCACAAGTACGAAAAAAGTGAATTAGTATTAGGGTGTTATGGACAGCTAAACTAACTACATTCATGAATTAAAGCTCTGGGATAGGACAGCCCACCAATGCTAATAGCCACAACAAATATGGTACAAAAGAAGATGAAGTAAAGGGTGTCCATGAGGACTATGAGAGTAATGACGACAGTGGTAAAGAGGATCATGAACAGGATGGCAAGGAGATGGGGGATGCAATTGACGAGGGTGAGGATGAAATTGGAATATCACATCATGGGGTGAAGACACTCCAAACTGAGGAGGGTTTAATGTTGTGGAAGGCAGAGAGGGAAATTAAAGCATTGCAAGAGAAATGGACATCCGCATTGGAGCTGATAGATGTGTTGGAGAAAGCAAATACTGATCTTAGAGAAGAGTTGCAGGAGTGGAGGGCAAGATAAATTATATACTACATGGTCAATGCATACCTCTGATTCAGGCCTAGTAAAATTCAACAACCAAGCCAGAACCAGCATTTGGCAAGGACACGCCTGCCCTGGACAATTTGTGCATGAGGAGTAAGGTGTAGACTCCCGGCACCCCAGGTACCAGCACTAAGTGTGGCCGAGCCAATGCTGGGTTTGGCTATGGGGCAGGGACAAGCAGAAGAGTGCTTTCATCGTGCATGACAGTATCTTTGTCTGGATTGGCAGTACCCTCAGCCAGGTCATTTGCACCCACTTTCTGACATTTCTGGAATCATAGGTAGCGACATGGGCTAGTTTTGCATTTGTTTGTCTCTGTGGCAGAGCCAGAGGAGGCAATAGAAGGTGTGGTGGTAGACAGTGCAATGTTAGATGGCATGATGGTAGATGGCACAACAGTAGATGGTGCAATGGTAGGCAAGGAAGCAGTAGATGAGGCAGGGATGGTATACCACCATTGGGGTGTCTCCTTGTACTGCAGAATGGAAGGAAGATGAAGAGGTGGGGACACAATGGGCTTCATTTTATTCAAAGTCAAGTGAAAGTGTTTGCGATAATCGCCTGGCAGGGTGGTAATGGGAGACAAGCCTCTGCAGATTACAACTGATAACTTGCAGAAACCTATCCTTAGCAAGAGTCAGTGATTAGTGGACATACCTGTGGACTGAACCACATACCTTCTGTTTTGGCATGCTGGTCAGTCTCAAAACTACAAGGGAGGATCTGAATGATGCAGGCACAGTTCTCTAGATCAACACTGTCAATCATGATATCATTGATATTATAACATCCAATCATTGGGGATGCATTGCAGAGAGTCTGCAGTAGGTAGAGCTGCAACTTTTGAGGGATCTCAAATCAAGCATGAATAAAGCCTGAGAATGAATAAACCTACCCAGGGATGCCACCAGATGCAATAAATGCACATTTCAAGGCGACAACAGAAGGCAATGAGATGAGCTAACCCATACAGCCAGAGAAGACTGAGAGATTGGTTCCATGAGCATGCATGAAAGTTTTCAGAAATACTGGGTATTCCATCAATGAAGACATATTGCTTCCTGGAGAAAAATGAGAATGAGAGGATGGGTGACTTGATGAGAAGTACCTGGTCACATTGGAGGACATGATCGGCCAAGGCTAACACTTGGCGACCACACCCCCACTATGAAAGATGCAACAAGGCATCTAAAAATAGAGGATATCAGTGAACAAGGTACTTAGAAGGCAAAGGTATGGAGGGCTATGAACTGGTAATTCCTGTAGGGAGTGTCAAATTTTTGACAGTGGGAATTTCTGAATGCCGCTCCACATCAGCAGAGACTTGCATCGCGGCTTTGCCTGCATTTGTGTGCCTTCTCAACAGACTTCTTTCTCAGCATCCACAAATTCACCTGCTGCAGAGACATACATCTAGGTTTGTGATGATTTCAGACTGTTATTTTAACTACTCATCTCTTGCCCTAAAGAAACACTGCCTACTGAGATCTGTTCATTAAAATCTCTTTTTGTCCCATGGTGACGAAGGACATGCTTGGCAGCTGAGTCTGTGTTGTGTGCCTTCTAGACCTGTTTATCACACCCTCTTTTCAATGCATGGTGGTGAAGGACATGCTCAATGGCTGAGTCTGTGTTGTGCACCTTCTAGGCCTGTTTATCATGCCCTCTTCTCAATGCAAGGTGGTGAAGGACATGCTCAATGGCCAAGTCTGTGTTGTGCACCTTCTAGACCTGTTTATCACACCCTCTTTTCAATGCAAGGTGGTGAAGGACGTGCTCAACGGCCAAGTCTGTGTTGTGCACCTTCTAGACCTGTTCATCACACCCTCTTTTTAGTGCATGGGGGTGAAGGACATGCTCAACAGCCAAGTCTGTGTTGTGCACCTTCTAGACCTGTTCATCATGCCCTCTTTTCAATGCATGGTGGCAGAGGACGTGTCTAGCAGCCGAGTCTGTGTTGTACACCTTCCAGATGTGTTCCTTTGTCACTAAACTCGGTAGTCCTATAATCACCAAATCCCTTGCAGCACAATGAACGCAACCACGAAGTGATTGATTCACAAACAAAGCTCTACTTCATTGCCATCATCCTCACAGCTCTCTGTCAATCCCTCCATATCCATGGCACCGACTACTCATCCCAGGCACCCTTGTTCCAAATTCCTGAATGCTGAAGTTGTGGGTGAAGCACCCAGTGGGGTGATCACCAGTCTCTCAAGCAGGAAGCAGTCCACTGCCAAACCATCTACTCGGTCAACATATATTGAATCATATCCTCTAAATCTTGACTTTGAGCCAGACATGGCCCTGGCCCCCATTCATCTTGAGCCAGACAAGCTCTCCTGTCATGCACGACGGAAGCATGCACAGGCTCACCAGTGGGGTAACGATGTCCTCCCATCTCTCATTCATCCATTTATGAGTTTCCAAAGAGAGTGGAATGCTGGGGCCCAGGTTGATTTGACAACCGATCACTGTCTGTGTCCAGAACATCATCGCTTGCTGAAATTGGTTTGTGTCCATATGGAATATCTGGAGGATATCGAGTTGGTTATTTGCTCTCGTCACCCTGCAGGAATCCAGCTTGTTCATCAGGGGTTCTTCCCTTGCTCTCTGTTAGCTCCAACTTTGGCTGTGAGCTTGGATATGCTTGAGTTTGTGTCGGATCTGTTTGTAAATATGGCACCTAATGAACAAGCATGGGCAGCAGCCCTTACAAAATATCTCAAGGCTCACGGGCATGAATTTGCCACTGGGGATTCCCTTTGTTGATGATTTGCCAATGCTCTTGCTCATTACCAAGTTCTTGTTCGACTGGTGAAGGCAGAAATGACCAAAATTACCAACTTCTGTGAATCATTGAACTCCACTGTTCCCATGGTCCCAAGATGTTCCTCCCCTCTTGTGCCTCTGCTTGACGAAAGAACCCCAGTCCTAGCTTGAGTATATGCAAACGCCCATAATTCCACTGGACCTACCAAAGTTGATGGTGCCCCAGAGTGTCCAAGCCCATATTTGCAATCTCGCTGTGCTCTTTGTTTTGGAGGGAGGCATGCAACCGATCTCCAAGCCAGTGTCATCATCTGCATAGATGCAAATTTTCAACTCAAATGCAATCATGGCAAGGACAGAAGGAAAGGTTTTGAGGGTCAGACAGGCAGCAGGGATCTGGAGATATACTCTCCAAGGATGGTGGAGCTCCCGCAGGCAGAGCTTGATGCAATGGCTGCTAGGATCAATGAGATCTGACTGACAAGGAGGGCCACAGCTGGAGCAGGCAGGAAGTGGAAGGCCAATGAGCTGGTAGAGGATGACAGAGGTGAACCAGGTGATGATGATGCTGTTGAACTGGGAATGAATGTACCAAATTCTGTTCTTGATATCTGTGGTGACTTGTTCATTGTGGCAGACAGTGATTGCATTAAGGCCTCTACTCAACACTTTGATGACACTGGGCTGATGGCTATGCTTTGTTGGCATGATATTCCAATCTACATTGCCAATATGTGTACTGCAGGTGAGAAGCAGTTCTATGCCTTTGCCCTCATCTCCGCCCTCCTCAGGGATCTACCTAGTGATTGGACAGTTGGGCTGCTGTATGACATAGCCTGTCAAATCCATTGTAGTCTCCTCAAGTGGAACATCATGCCTGAATGGACAGGACACATTGAGTTTGGTGTATCAGTTTTCCATGCATACAGCCACCAATGGACTTGCCAGCTTTGGTACCACCCCAGGAAGTCAGAAAAATGGGGGCTGTCTGACAGTGAAGGTTGTGAGAGATTCTGGAGTGAGCTCAGGTGACTTATTCCTGGTCTGCAGGTCACTGGGGTGTGTACATTCACTTGCTAAGCCAGTATTAATAAGATATACTGATTATTGGTATTCTTAGTATCACAGACAACTGTTCATAATTGATCTCCAAGTGGAGCATATAGATGAGCTCAAACAGGAGGCTGCAGGGAAGTGGCTTCATGATCATGTGTTGCGCACCATGGGACATGAGGCCATGGCTGAGGAAAAACTTGGTGAAGACTCAATTGACTATCTCTTGGACCAGTTCAAGGAGCAGTGCACTTTTCAAAGTAGGCCAATCCCTCAGTAGTCAAAGACAAAGGGATTGCATGTGATAGAACACATTCTGTCTATGTCCCAATCTGCAGACTCACTCAGGGTACATCTAAGGGAGCTTACTGATGAGCTTGCAGGCCTTGTGACAGATACTGGAACAGTTGCATTGGAGGATGAGCTGCAGTTGAAGATTACTGAGATAAGGGCTAGTGTGCAGCATCTTGAGAGTAATATTGCAAAAAAGACAGAGGAGCTTCATCTTTCTGATCAAAAGTCCCACAAGGAGTTGGAGTGGTTAAAGACCAACAAGTGGATAAACCTCCAACTGAATATCAGGGTTGTGAGGGACCAGCTCCTGATGAAGCTTAGAGCATGTAAATTTGAGCTTGTGGGGCTAGAGCATGCAGACACAAGTCGCCAGCTGGACCACAAGACTAAGGAGCATGTGGAAAAGGCAATGAAAGGTCATGTCTCTGGGATTCAAGCAACACTTAAATGCTATGAAGATATCTGAAAACAGATGATGAAGCTTAGAGGGAAAGGGAATGTTGAAAGGGATGCATATATCCCTCCAGAAATTTCATCATCAGTGTACAAGCTTGATGTAGATGAAGATATTTGGCAAGTGCCCCATCATGAGGATATGGCAAATTTTCCAGGTGGGAAGGTACCTGCATGGCTTGCAGACAAGGAAGTCCATGGTGGCATCCAGGCATGCTCAGGAGCTGGTGAACTGCCATGAGGAGCTTAGATGCTGTAAGGCAGAACTCTCCAACCTAAGGTCTTGGTTTTCAATGCAATGTGTTGCTACCCAGTGCACTGTTGATCTCTGCAATGGTGTGTGGTCCTTCTGACTTGACTAAATTATTGTAAACTAACAGCTGCTGGGATTTTAACAGATGAAGATGTTAAATTTTTTGCCTTGATAGAGCTACACTGGTTGCATGACCTTGTTGATACCTGGCAACATCACACTACTGGGCTTGCTGGTAGTGATGGGCAGCTGGATTGGGGGAGCATTCCAGACCAGCCACCTCCTTTAAGGAAGGCATGGGTCTGCTGGCAAGGGAGAGTACAAGCAGAGAAGGATTTATCCCCTGGGGAAGGGGAAGAGGGGGATCTGGGAGCAAGTTCTGATGATGATGATGAAAATGGCAAGTTAGAGGAGCAACCTGAGCTAGAAGATCTCACATTCTTAACCTCTCTTGATCTTGTTCTTGGACATGAGGATTAACCCTTTCATACTTGACATAATGTACCATTCACATTAGACACTAAAAATGAAGGTTTCAGCCAGTATACTGCAATATACTATGTTCAGAAAACAAAATTTTGAAAGGTCATGTAGTGGGGCCCCAAGTGATGTGGAAAATATGAAAGAGCATCAAGGGCACATTTTGGGGCCACAATGGGGCCCCATTGGGGTGCAATGGGGCCCCACTTACTCTCATTTTCTGGTATTGAATACCAATTGG
Organism: Hydnum rufescens UP504; assembly: GCA_014904985.1. Lineage (NCBI taxonomy): Eukaryota > Fungi > Basidiomycota > Agaricomycetes > Cantharellales > Hydnaceae > Hydnum > Hydnum rufescens. The sequence continues at coordinate 19,989 of MU129157.1, forward strand.
CACCCCCATGGCACCTCATTGTTGCTAGACCTAACTAGGTATCAAATATTGCCTGATATATGATACCTATCATAGGTAGGAAATATGGTTGACCAGCCTGCCCCAATGGAACCAGACCTGGGCGTGGTTTAGGTTTAAACCCAGGTTCTCAAGGTTTAAACCTGAACCTAAGCATCCATACTTATGAAAGACTGATATATAGGTCTTTAAGCAACATGAAGTCCCCTAGCCAAAATAAACCTGATAGCAGCAATATTCAATGATTCTTTCCACTTCTCAACTGAAATGCTAGGTACATGTTCCAAATCCCTGAAACCCCTGGGATCTTCTACTCACACACTGGTTGTCTACATTGTGCCCAGTCTTGACCACACTTAAGGTGCTGAAAATCGATCTGGGTACTGTTGGGATCTCCCATAGGATTATGAGGCTCCTCCAGGGATGTGCGGTAGGCTGCAGGGACCCAGACAATAAGCTCATTATTGGGTCCCAAAATCCATCCATCATCAAATTGAAAGGGGGATGGTGGGGGTGGGAATAGGTTGCTAGGGTACTGGAGGCTGTGTGTGGAGTCTGCAGGAATGACTGGGGAATTTTGTGAGTGTTGTCCCAGAGCCAGGAGCAATCTACTTGCCATCAGGTGAGAAAGCACTAGTTGAGGTGGAACCATGCCCTTCCATTGGCTGGCCAATGCTCACCCCTGCATCAATCTCCACATTCCAGAGCCGGATGAACTTGTCCCAGGAACCAGAAACAATCTTCTTGCCATCAGGTGAGAAAGCAATGGATAAGATGCCATCATTATGGCCCTCCATTGGCTGGTCCATGCTTTCATATGTCTCCACATTCCAGAGTCGGATGGTCTTATCCCAGGAACCAGAAGCAATCTGCTTGCCATCAGGTGAGAAAGCAATGGACACAATGGCCTTGCAATGCCCATTCATGGGTTGACCCATGCTTTCAGTTGTCTCCACATTCCAGAGTCGGATGGTCATATCATCAGAGCCAGAAGCAATCTGCTTGCCATCAGGTGAGAAGGCAATGCACTTAATGCCACCAGCATGCCCCTTCATCAGCTGGCCAATCCTCACCCCCTTCTGCACTTTCCAAAGTTGTATGGTCTGATCCACAGAGCCAGAAGCAATCTTCTTGCCATCAGGTGAGAAGGCCATGCACCAGATGACATCATCTCCTTCCATTGGCTGGCCAATGCTGGCACCTGTCTCTGCATCCCAGAGTAGTATGGTCTTCCCTGAGGCAGCAGAAGCAATTGCCTTGCCATGAGATGAGAAAGCAACACACTGGATGGGATAGTCATGCTCCATTGCCTGGCCAATCCCTTCACCTGTCCCTGTACTCCAGAGTTGTGTGGTCTTGTCTCTGGAGCCAGAAACAATCTGCTTGGCATCAGGTGAGAAAGCAATAGATGAGACAGCAAGTTTATGCCCCTTCATCTGGCCAATGGGTGCACCTGTCTCCACATTCCAAAGTCGTATGGTGTTGTCCTCAGAACCAGAAGCAACCTGCTTGCCATCAGGTGAGAAAGCAACAGATAGTACACCTTTCCGATGTCCTTCCAAGATCAGGATGATCTTTGGCCAGTCCTGAAGTTGTCCCTGCACAAGTTTTGCAACTCCTGGAAATTCACTTTGCCACCTCTGATATAGGAGAGATGATGTAGGAGCAAATGTCAGACCAGAGAGGTAGATGTGAGGCATGCTGGTTGTGATAGCAGTGGCAAACATGGAGATGAATTGCCTGGCATCCTGCTGTAGTCTAATAAGGTCTGTGGTAAGTCTGGGGGCAGCATGTGTTAAGTATCAGCCTGCAGCTTCTATGTGTACTCAAATTGGAGCCCATCTTACATGGGCAGTATCTAAGGGTGATAATTGCAACTTGAGGCGATGCTCTCCATGAGGCTCATCACTTCCAACCAAGGTAGAATCCTTCAGAAAGAATGGACTTCAAGGGTTCTGAGCGAAAACTTGCCACTTGATGGTGCAGATACATGGAAGCCCCAGGATCAAACAGTAGATAGATCGATAAGGGATTGTATTTTCCAGGAGATCCTTAGGTTGCGGATGTCGACATTGGCGAACGTACGACGACCGGAATTTGACAGATTATTGACTCAAATTTGAGCTAGCCACATAGAAGCTGTGTCAGGCCTGAATAACTTAGGACATCATGCTTGCCCAAGATTACCAGCAGACCTCCATATTATATTAGCACTACAGCAAGAACGAAATGCCAGGCACATCCATCACAAGGTTTGCCACTGCTATCAAACCAGCAAGTGCCTCACATCTACCTCTTCCTATGGTCTGACAATTTGCTCTCATCTTGGTCACTCACATCCTCTCCTATTTTACTCAGAGGTGGCAAAAAGTCGAATTTCCAGGAGTTGCAAAGAATACTATGATGTCAATCAGGACAATTCAGAGTTCTATGGCCAGCAAGATCCATCCCTGATCTTGGAAGGACATCGAAATTGGGTACCTATCTGTTGCTTTCTCACCTGATGGACACAGCAGTTGCTTCTTGGTTCTGAAGAGAACAAACCCATACGACTATATTCTGGCAATGTGGAGACCAGAGTGCCACCCATTGGAAAAGACGAATGTGATGAACGGAGCCAGATAAACTTGCCACATGTCTCAACTACTTGGTTTCTCACTCTCTATTCTGGTCAATGCCAAGCAGTTGTTTCTGGCTCCAGGAACAAGACCACACAACTCGGACTTACAGTGACAGGGTGGAAGGGATTTGGCCAGGCAATGGGCACTGACTATCCGCATCCAGTGTGCTTGCTTTCTCATTCATGGCAAGGCAATTGTTCTGCGCCTCAGGGAGACCATACTTACTCTGGGATGCAGAGACAGGTGCCAGCATTGGCACCAAATGGAATGGAGATGAGTTGGTCATCTATGGCCCACTCCTCTTCACCTGATCGCAAGGAAGATTGCTTCTGGCTCTGTGATCAGACGCATACAAACTTTTGGAAATGCAGAAGGGGGGTTGGAGGATTGCGCCAGCTGATGAAAGGGCGATGCTGGTGCCATTAATGCATTTCCTTCTAACCTGATGGCAGGCAGATTGCTTCTGGCTCTGGATGAGTATGACCATCCGACTCTGGAATGTGGAGACATACGAAAGCATGGGATCAACCCGATGGAGGCCATATGCAAGGGCCATCTGTGTCCATTGCTTTCTCACTGGATGCCAACCAGAGTTGTCTTCTGGTTCCTGGATAAAGACGTTCATCCGAGCTCTGGAATGTGGAGACATATGAAGAGCATGGACAGCCAATGGAGGGAATATGAAAGAGCATCAAGGGCACATTTTGGGGCCACAATGGGGCCCCATTGGGGTGCAATGGGGCCCCACTTACTCTCATTTTCTGGTATTGAATACCAATTGGCACCCCCATGGCACCTCATTGTTGCTAGACCTAACTAGGTATCAAATATTGCCTGATATATGATACCTATCATAGGTAGGAAATATGGTTGACCAGCCTGCCCCAATGGAACCAGACCTGGGCGTGGTTTAGGTTTAAACCCAGGTTCTCAAGGTTTAAACCTGAACCTAAGCATCCATACTTATGAAAGACTGATATATAGGTCTTTAAGCAACATGAAGTCCCCTAGCCAAAATAAACCTGATAGCAGCAATATTCAATGATTCTTTCCACTTCTCAACTGAAATGCTAGGTACATGTTCCAAATCCCTGAAACCCCTGGGATCTTCTACTCACACACTGGTTGTCTACATTGTGCCCAGTCTTGACCACACTTAAGGTGCTGAAAATCGATCTGGGTACTGTTGGGATCTCCCATAGGATTATGAGGCTCCTCCAGGGATGTGCGGTAGGCTGCAGGGACCCAGACAATAAGCTCATTATTGGGTCCCAAAATCCATCCATCATCAAATTGAAAGGGGGATGGTGGGGGTGGGAATAGGTTGCTAGGGTACTGGAGGCTGTGTGTGGAGTCTGCAGGAATGACTGGGGAATTTTGTGAGTGTTGTCCCCAGAGCCAGGAGCAATCTACTTGCCATCAGGTGAGAAAGCACTAGTTGAGGTGGAACCATGCCCTTCCATTGGCTGGCCAATGCTCACCCCTGCATCAATCTCCACATTCCAGAGCCGGATGAACTTGTCCCAGGAACCAGAAACAATCTTCTTGCCATCAGGTGAGAAAGCAATGGATAAGATGCCATCATTATGGTGCAGGCCATTGTGTCCATTGCTTTCTCACCTGATGGCAAGCAGATTGCTTCTGGTTCCTGGGATAAGACCATCCGACTCTGGAATGTGGAGACATATGAAAGCATGGACCAGCCAATGGAGGGCCA
>MU129157.1:25080-49634 GCA_014904985.1 Hydnum rufescens UP504
CCAATGGAAGGAAGATGGTCATCTGGTGCATGGCCTTCTCACCTGATGGCAAGAAATTGCTTCTGGCTCTGTGGATCAGACCATACAACTTTGGAAAGTGCAGAAAGGTGAGGATTGGCCAGCTGAGGGCATGCTGGTGGCATTAAGTGCATTGCCTTCTCACCTGATGGCAAGCAGATTGCTTCTGGCTCTGATGATATGACCATCCGACTCTGGAATGTGGAGACAACTGAAAGCATGGGTCAACCCATGAATGGGCATTGCAAGGCCATTGTGTCCATTGCTTTCTCACCTGATGGCAAGCAGATTGCTTCTGTTGCCTTGGGCAATGAACGAACGACTTGGCTCAGTCGCAATACTTCTCCCTGTTGTTAGATTTCTTGCCCTTGCCCCATTATAAGTGTGTTGTTTTGGGGTGTGGGCTGGCCAATGCTGGCACCTGTCTCTGCATCCCAGAGTAGTATGGTCTTCCCTGAGGCAGCAGAAGCAATTGCCTTGCCATGAGATGAGAAAGCAACACACTGGATGGGATAGTCATGCTCCATTGCCTGGCCAATCCCTTCACCTGTCCCTGTACTCCAGAGTTGTGTGGTCTTGTCTCTGGAGCCAGAAACAATCTGCTTGGCATCAGGTGAGAAAGCAATAGATGAGACAGCAAGTTTATGCCCCTTCATCTGGCCAATGGGTGCACCTGTCTCCACATTCCAAAGTCGTATGGTGTTGTCCTCAGAACCAGAAGCAACCTGCTTGCCATCAGGTGAGAAAGCAACAGATAGTACACCTTTCCGATGTCCTTCCAAGATCAGGATGATCTTTGGCCAGTCCTGAAGTTGTCCCTGCACAAGTTTTGCAACTCCTGGAAATTCACTTTGCCACCTCTGATATAGGAGAGATGATGTAGGAGCAAATGTCAGACCAGAGAGGTAGATGTGAGGCATGCTGGTTGTGATAGCAGTGGCAAACATGGAGATGAATTGCCTGGCATCCTGCTGTAGTCTAATAAGGTCTGTGGTAATCTGGGCAGCATGTGTTAAGTATCAGCCTGCAGCTTCTATGTGTACTCAAATTGGAGCCATGCTTACATGGGCAGTATCAAGGGTGGATAATGCAACTTGAGGGGAGCTCTCCATGAGGCTCATCACTTCCAACCAAGGTAGGAAATCCTTCAGAAAGAATGACTTCAAGGGTTTCTGAGCAAACTTGCCACTTGATGGTGCAGATACATGGAAGCCCCAGGATCGACAAGCATAGGATAGATGATAAGGGATGTATTTTTCCAGGAGATCCTTAAGGTTGCGGATGTCGACATTGCGAACGTACGACGACGGAATTTGACAGATATTGAATGTCAAGGTCTGGTCCATAATACGGAAACACGCCAGGGCCACATGCTGATTTGCTTCAGCTTCATCAATGTAGAAATCTTTGTTATGCTCCTTGCTACACAAGAAATCGCGATAAGACGAGTGGAGAGGCACAATCGGCTCATCGTCACTGTGAGTACCACTGAGGACCGAGGCAAGAGCCTTCACAATCCCTCGTTGTATCTCTAGGTCATCTGGGTCATCTGGAGTGACGATAGAATTGGGTGGAACTAGGTGCACAAGGGTACGAAGTGATAGAGGCTCCCGGGCACTTATGATTCGGCCTAGGAGTGATTTGACTCGTTGTACTGCCCTCCCATTGGATGGATCATAGTGCTCTCTCATGACGGTGATGTAGAGCGCATACAGCCCATGATCAATATCCAGTATCTTCCGAAGAAGACCCCATGGGTCCACACCAGCATAAGGGACGAGAATGAAGCGACAGGCAGTAGCAGCCCACTGAAAGGATGTTCCAGCTCTCCGGATGAGTTCACGCAGCAGCACCTGGTGCTGCGCCTCTCGGAACCCATTCACGTCACTGAGTGTATAGTGTATATAGGCCTCAATATCGCGCGCGGTCTGGGAGTGCGGGATGTCATCCACAAGGATGAGACTAATCCCAGGTGGCAGCGGAGACTGCAGTGCTTCTTGAATATCGCGCTCATATCTTGAAGTGATTACGATTCGAAGACCTGGAGGTAAATCTAACGCTCGCTTCGTTAGAATAGCGAGTGCGTCGGCACGAGCCACAGCGTCCCCAGATTCGTCAAACGCGTCAATAAACACGACCGTCGTCCCCAGGGCCTGATCATCCTCAAATGGTGCAATGATCAAGTGCTGGAACTGCCATTTGGAGTTACGGGTTCTTCGTGTCGCGGTGTCATTCTTGAGAGTATCGACAAGGCGCTGCTTCCGGGATTTATCAAGGTCGGCGAGGTCTCGAGCGATCGTACCGAACAGGTTGGTGAGGTTGGCAAGGGGTGTATATTTGTCAAAGCCATAGTATGACCCCATGCGTTCAAGTTCACGAACGCGTTTTGCACATGAGCGAAGGATTGACGATTTCCCGCACCCGCCATGCCACACAACCAAAGCACACGAGACGATTCGTTGGAGTCCAAGGTTATTCGGTTGCTCGGATCAGACGACGGCGTATCCGCTTCAAGAGCCCAACACACTATAGCATCGATAGTCTCGGTACGTGTGCCTGGCAAGCACCCACTATCCAGATCGTGATGCGCCTCCGGGGCATAGGGTAGTTCGCTGAGCACACCGATGTCCCCTGTGGACCATCTTAGAATACTGATTTTGACCGAAGACATACAAGGGGGTACTTACGAACATCTCTCACGACATCTAAGACGCGATGAATAATAATGGAGCTTTGTATGTTGGCATGATCGATCAGATTCCGTCGGAGAGTCTCAAGCGCCCCCTTGTAGGTATTGATCCGTTCGTCCACGAGAGGACCAATGTACTTCGCAGTGCGCTTGACTGCGGCCCACACTCATCAGTCTTGAAGCAAAAGATGTAAGATCCCACATACCGAAGGGCTTATCCCTGTAATAGTCCCGAATAAAATACGCACACTCCATTACTTGATGCAATATTTGGTTGATGATGTCTTGATCCGTTTTCAAGCGTTTCTTCAACTCCTCACCTTCGTAGGCAAAGGAGCAGCTATCCTCCATAGTCTGGAGTAAACCCCTTACTCGCGCATCTCGGTCACTCTGGGTGATAGCGATCTAATGGAACACCGGTCAGAGGGCATACCGATAAAAAAAACTTGACTCTAGTCTTACTTTAGACACTGCTGAGACAACTCCCCATGCTAACTTGATCCAGGGGTGAAGCTGTTTGTAAATACTTCTCAGTGATCGTGGGGCACAGGCAATTCGGAATGCGACGTGCCTCGGCGACTGCATCACCAAGTTTCACAAGTGCGGTGAGGCGATCCAACAACGGCTGCCAAGCATTGGACTGGTCACTGATTGCTGCTGCAAGTGTGGTGCCAGCTTGAATGGCGTCGTTGGCCTCGGCTACTCCGGGACCTGGCTCCTGGGCAGCCCGGTTGGCGCTGTTGACAGCCTCACGAATGGGTGTGAGAGAGGATGCCACACATATTGTCAATTCGCCTAATGTGTCGTTTGCGCCGGTTTTTAAATCGAGGCGTATCTCTGCAGGGCAATAGAATGCATGAGCAAGGCACTCTCCTCATACAAACATGGGCACGTTCACCTTTGTCTGTTGCAGAGGAGAGATCCAAAGTACACGACGCGACGGACCGCCCTCGGCGTCCAAAACGACCCTCGAGCAACTCTATAATCACTCTGCAATCAATAAGTGTTGGAGTCACCATGCTGTCGAGAGAATGTGAACGAAGTGCGACGAAGTACGTGGGCGTGAAGGAGACCTACAACTCATCCCCCAAGGGATCGCTCCATGTCGCAGCACCAGGCGTTGTTGGCTTGATGTACTCCGATTTTCGGGAACGAGGTCCAATGACGGTAGCAGGAGGCTGAATGGTGAAGTGAAGACGATATCGTCGTGACGTACTTAGGCGAGAACTGTCACATCTGGCCTCTGTCGTGAGGGCCAAACAGGTTGGGTCGATGTGATTGCTGGTCAGTATGTGGACGGCTTACCTGAAATATATACTTTGTGCATGTCCGCTGGTTGGGGGGGTCTTTGGATGCCATGATGTGGGAGGCAGCGCTCTAACTGACGGATTGCCCAGACGTTGAAGACGATAGACGGTGATGTGATGGACTAGCCCGCGGGTGGCGAAGAGGCGGAGATCAATTTGCGACCACTAGGCAGCCGATCGCGAGAAGCCTGTCAGGGTTTAGGGTTATCCCATAAAATTGGGCAGTATTCCTCTTTCAGAAATGGCAGTGCCACCGGTGTCGCTCAGACCTCGTTCGAAAAGGCCAAAGAGGCATTTTCTGAGCGACCTGACACTTGGGCCCATGGTAAGGAAGTTGCTGGCATAATGATGTGGCCTGAATGGCTAATGGCTAATGTCGCCAATGATCGAGGTTTGTCATTGGACTTGGAATCTGTCCTTTGCACTGTTCAGATTTGATATCTGCCTCTTCACTTCTCCCGAGCTGTAGCGCTCCCCGATAAATGTGGATCCTGTGATGATGGGAGTAGATAACAAGGGTTGATCGCGATTGGGATCGACATTTTTTCATCCTTCTGGCAGGCATCGCCAGCTCCTCCAGTTGCCTCCGTTTCGGTAGGAATGATGCTCTCAGACTGTGAGCTCCCCGTGATTGGTTTCGGAACGGCACATCTCAGCCGTCTGGAGTTCTAAAGTGCGGTCCCATCGTACGTACATGCGCATCCCGATGCCTCCGAGGAGGTTGAATTCGTGGTATTTGATCCATCTACAGGATGCGTGTCCCACCGCTTATTTACATGAAAAATATACACATCGAGGAGTTTATGGCGATCATTCCAATGAGTAGACTGCCTTGCTTGACAAGTGCCTATTACCTGCCTCTCTGACTTCGGGAGCCCAGGGTATGAATTCATATCTGTGCAAACCACAGATGTCCGAGCTCTATGACGAGGGCCGCAGCAACCGCATTAAAGATCCGAAGTGCTGCTCCCTGTAAACGAATCCGATATGAACGGCATCAGAGGTCGTGTCGGGAATATATCGTTCACGGATACTTGTTTTGGACCTGTTTGCAAGGGCAAAATTCGGCAGGGGATGTTGTGTCTATGAAACTTTGGATCACTTGGTAGAGATAAATTGAGACTCCCAGTACTGTACACCATTCTATGTTGTTATGTGCATTAGGATGATCCTTGTGAAATCATTCTATTTCCTGGCGGTTTGAGCTTCAGCATTCTAGGTTGGGGTCCAAAATCGACAAATTTCCCCAGCGGATGCGCTACTTGTCAACGTAAGTGTCAGAGGTCCCACGGCTTTCAATAGGAATGGTGCGAGTTCCCTATCAATATGAGCATACGAGCATGAGGTTCACTAAGAAAGTAACATCTCGCAGCCCAAATCGCTCATTACTCTGCGCTCTTCGGTTCCTTCTAGTTGCATTCAGATCCACATTTGCCAAAGGGGAATCTGAAGGCGACGGGATGTTCTGAGGGCTTACGTGCGTCTCTTATACGCCTAGAGGGGGCCAACACAGTAAACCTTTGTATTTGCCCCAACCGCTGGAATATCCAGAATATAGAACTGTTATCACAGCAGTAAGATAGATATTTCAGCGAAACAGAGTGTTCCCTAGAAACGGAACAGGAGTGGACGTATCCGATGATACGCATCCACAAAAAAGGCCGATGCCTAGTGATCGCCACCGTTGCACCCATGGCGGTTGGGATTTTGACAAATGGTGATGCTTGGATTGCTCAAAGCGAGCGGGAATCGCAGCACAATATCAGGCCATAGAGATCCCCAACGAAATCATACTGCTGACGGGACATCCATCCATTACGAGGAACGTTTAGCGCCTCAGGAACGAGAGTTCCAGCCCGGAAGCAAAAAAAGTGGTATTTTGGCACCTCAACTATTTTACACAACACGGTCGCACTCCTTCAAACGAGTTGGAATTGACTTCTCCATCCGAGGAAGATACCTCCGGTGGTATTGATACCGGTTTTACTTCAAATTCCAGTGAGATTCGACTCGATCTAGTCCATTCTGACGAAGCCAACCTCGGGAATCAACTTTGGCGAACAAAGCGGGAGGCTTCATTTTCAAAGTTTATCTCATAAAGCACACATGTACAATCAAATGGACACCAAGACGAAAGTCAATACCAACTTATTCGCATCCACCATTCCTTGCTATGATTGTGGCGGTGAGGAGGCAAGCGGTGTACCACTCTGCCATTGGGATCAAGAGACTTTGAGGTATCTGCAATTGTTTGTTTCTATACACATGCTCTGTGTGCAGCAAAACGTGCTCTGACTTGATATGAATAAGTACGACAAATTAGGAATTACAATAATTCGCACTCGCGACAATCCGGCTTTGGAAGCAAGAGCCGGGAGCTACAGAACAAAATCATCTACTGCAGACACGTTCGACTTATTGATTCGATTGCGTATTAGGCACATGTAAGGTGTTGAAATGTGATTGGGTATACAGAGGATCCCAACAGCCGCTGTGCGTACACCTATGAAAGAGAATGTCCCATCACTACAAATGCTTTCAATTAACAAATTCCGGCAAATAACCAGCTGACAGCAGGAAGCCTGCAGACGCAATATGCGCAGAATATGATGGGAGGTTGCTATTCTTAACCTGAGGGGCACAGTATTGCTACTATTGGGGTGCATGTGGTTTGGCTTGATGTATTGTTACACGCAGCGTTGTGTAGTTTTTGGGTGGACACATAATGCAGTGGATTCCATTGGGCCTGACTTTGACAGGAGAATCACACCAGCATCGCGACACGTAACCCCTCAAAATGAAATGCGTTCAGGCGAGGCGGAGTCCACACTCCGAACGACGGTTCTGGGAGCGATGAGGTTTAATCCGGGCACACCGATACTTTTGAGGGTGTGACGCCTTCATGGGGTACGTGCTGTGAGCTGGAAAGGCTATTTTGAATATTTGGGGGCTTTGGCTTCGGAATTCCCCGATACTTTGAAATCAGTGGCCTATTTCTGGCTTTCTTTTGGTTTACCCTAGGACCGGTAGGTTTCAGGTGCTCACATCCTTTTTGGTATCTCCCACTGAGTTGACATGACATTGCCGACCCCTGCCATCGCCCCCTCCATTGTGGATCTTGAAAAACAGCAGCGAGGCTGGGAAATGCGCATCGTCCTGTGGCTGCCGATTGTGATCAGACTTGTCCTCTCCTTGCTCACTAGGACTTTTTTTGCGCCTGATGAATTCTATCAGTCTCTGGAGCCCGCGCACCATGCTGTCTTCGGTTATGGCTACCTGACCTGGGAATGGGTGTCATCGTCTCCAATCCGCTCGTTCACCTATCCGGCATTATTTGTCCCATTCTATCACACACTCCGTCTTCTTTGCCTTGATCATACCTACACCCTGGTATGTTATCCTGATCTCTAGAGACATCCACACCTTATCCTGAAATATATTAGATGTGGGCACCCAAGCTGCTGCATGGATCATTCGCTGCCCTCACTGATATATCTACTTTCCTCCTTGCTGAGAAGACCATTGGCCCTAATTATGCTTTCACTGCTGTGAGTCTTCACAGTGTTGACAAAGATGAAACCTAGCTGACACCCAGTGCAGTTGTTTCTGTCCCTGACATCATTTTACAATGTCCTGGTGTTGTTGAGGCATCAGCAACTCATTCAAGACCATGTTAATGGTTTCTGTGTTGTGTTTCTGGCCCTTGGCTCAGTCGTCGCTTTCCATGTATGTGGGCAGTGCTGTGGGACCATGGCTTCCTCTCATGAATTTCCATCCAAGTTGTGAATTATGAATATCTGTCATTCTTGCAGCCTTTGCATGTCTCATGAGGCCTACAAATGCTGTCATATGGATGATTTTGGGCATCAATTTGTTATTGAGCAATCAGTGTATGGCACCTTTGATCCTTGTGAATGTTGTTCCAATAGGGTCAGTGCCCCTTCTATACACAGTCTACTAATGACCACATTGATTTTAGCTTGATTGGCATAGCAACAAATACACTCACACAAGACCTGCAAAACCTTTCCATCATGTCACTATCAATGTGACCCATTACTGATGCACCCCCCCCCCCTTTTTTGTTCTAGCAGCTGCTTGGACAGCTGGCCTACTCTGTGAGTCTCATATCAATGTGACTCTAATGGTAAGTATGACTCTTTGGTCTACTCACTGACTCCACTCTCTCTCCCTAGATAGTTGTTACACCCCTTGGCTAACAACTACTTACTTGCCTTCATCATCCCCCTCTCCCCTCACACTCTTTTCTCCTGGACTCAGAGTGAAGCAAGTGCCTAGCTCTGTGCCCAGTTCCCCTGCTCAAGGCTAGTGCTGAGAGTAGTAGGAATTCTACTCTTCTCAATCCCCTTCTTTTGCCCATCAACTCCACCTTGTCTAATGATGACTATTGCATACATTCGCAGTCAAACAACATGCTATTACACAATCTAATTGATGACATTAAAGAGTTTTCCTGCAATTCTTGCAAGTATGCCAAAGCCACATGAAAGGCAATCAAGAAAGAGTGCACAGCCCCACTTGCTTCCTCATTTGGCAAGGAAATTCATATGGATGTTTGGGGGCCATCACCCTAAACTCATTGGGTGGATGTTTGTATTACATCACCTTTACTGATGATGCAACATGATATACAAGGCTTCAACTATTATGTATGAAGGACAATGCACTTGATGCTTATAAATATTTTGCCACATGGGTGAAGACACAGCACAGAGTCCAAATTAAATGGCTTTGGTCAGACTGAAGAGGCAAATATACAAGTAATGCCTTCACAAAATTCCTAGGGGAGCAGGGCACAGAACATCAATTGACTGCCCATGATATCCCCCAGGACAATGGAGTCACTGAATCATTGAATTGGTGGATTCTCAAATGAACTTGTGCTATGCTGCATCAATCCCAGTTGCCAAAAAACCTCTGGGGCAAGGCTGTGAATTGGGCTGTCTGGCTCAAAAACTGTACTTCTACTCATGTCTTAGGCCACTGATGCCACTTGAATGGCTTACAAAGGAGAAGCCAAACCTCACAAATGTCCCTATCTGGGGACAAAGAGTCTGGGTCCACAACAACTCTGGATCAAAACTGGATGAACATGCAAACAAGGCTTTCTGGGTGGGCTATGACAACAAGAGCCCCCATGCACACAGGATATATTGGAAAGGCAAGAGTAAAATATCTGTTGAACAAAATATTAAATTTGTGTCACCAACAATCAACATTTCCCTTGATATGCCAAATCTGAGCTCAAGACAGAACACACTAGGTGAACAGCTGCCACTGACCACCCTGCACATGATGCCAGACCCAGAACTCAACCCCAATAATTCCAATGATGACAAGAGCATGATATCCAGGCCAACTACACCCATCCAACCACCCTGTTCCCTCAAAACCCCTTCTGCCCCAAAAAAGGCTCTGCCCCAAAAAAGGCTCAGCCCACTGAACCTGAATGATGATCTACACATGCACCCAAACCCTCCCAATACATACAATGCCTCATGCAAGGCAAAGGAACAGTACATGGCTATATGCACTCAAAGCCCAACTCTCAGATCCCCAGCATCAGGGGAAGCAATGTTGATGAGAATTCCACTTCTCTCATAAATGACACCATCTATCATATAGAATGTAATGATGCAGCTTTTGTGATTCAAGATATTGACAGTGATCTGAAATCCCTGGAAGAGGCCAAGTCACAAATGGATTGGCCACAATGGAAAGAAGCCATCAATATCAAGCTCAAGACTGTTGAAGATGCCAGAACTTGGGAAGAAGTCCCAAGACCACCCAACAAAAACATTGTTGATTGTAAACTTGTTTTCAAAATCAAATGGAAAGCCAATGGCAACATTCTTAAATACAAGGCATGTTTAGTTGCCTGTGGTTTTACCCAAATTTACAGTGTTGACTACTATGAAATGTATTCCCCTGTTGCGCAACTTGCAAGTTTTCGGACAATCATTGCACTTGCTGCCTGAGATGATTGGGATATTGACTCTTTTGATTTCAATGGCACATACCTCAATGGTGAACTCAACAACAACAAAGAAATCCATATGCATTTTCCTCCTGAGTACAAACCCTGGGGGAACAACACAATTCTATGACTATGGAAGACTCTATATGGTCTCAAACAGGCTGGACAGCACTGGTACAACTCCCTCTCATGTGCCCTTAAGTTTCAGGGCTGGCCATGCCAATCCAGGTGTGTTCCATACCCAAGTGAATGGGGAGGAACTTATTCTCACAATTCATCTTGATGATTGCACATTCATGGGCCTGTTGAGGGCATTGCTTGACAAATACAAGCAAAAGATCAACAATAAATATCTGATTACCAACTTAGGCCCACTCCACTGGCTACTTGGGATTAAAATTGAGTGAGACCATGAATTACAGATGATACAACTATTGCGAAAATTGTACATTGATTTGATTGTAGCCCAATTCTCTTTGGGTGACTCAAAATCTGTCAATACACCAATGGAACCTGGTGTAATAATGTGGCTCTCGACTTTGAGGAGCTGCGGTATTTGTTGTTGTTAGATGAGGTGGATTCGACAGATCTGTGAATAGAAGAGAAAGGATAATCCAACTGTTCTAAGCACTGGCTTTGAATGGGAGGGCCATGAACAAAGCTAAGCACTGGCTTTGCTTTGGGTGTGGGAGAAATGTGGGGAGAGGAGAGGATGGGGGAAGGGGAAGTGGTAGTAACTGGCCAAAGGGCTCAGTTACTATCCAAGGATGAAGTGGTGGGTTAGCTAACCAACTGTATGTGGGCACTTACTTAGTAGAGTCGTGCTCATATGCGACTCTCCCATATCCATCTCTGCCCCATGCTCTATGGCAACAGATCACATGTCTTAGTACAGTCAGATCATCATGCGACCTGGTTGTGGGGTAGTGGCATGGCTGCATTAGTTTCACAGGTCTCACAAGAGCAAAGAGGTCTGGGCAGAAAGATGATTTGATTCCAGTGTGACAGGGACTTAGAATCCTCACAGCCATGCTATTATGTAAGATACAATAGGAGATGGGCTACTATGTACATATGTAGTATGGCCCTATATTACAGTGCCCCCCAGCATGGCATTAGGAGTCTAAAGGGAGAATGCCCATATCCTTGAGATCTAGATTGTCTAGCATGATCTCATAGTGCTCAAACCATCCATTCCACCAAAATTGTTCACCAGCATATGTGCCATGAGCGGTAAGGGAAGTGGGGTCGACTCCCAGGGTAGTTTGAGCAAGCCATTCGAGCATTGTTCAGTGGGGGCCCCCATAAGGTATCTGGACATTGAACTTGACTGGGTCCTGATAGGATAGGTGCCTTCTAAGCAGGGTGTCCAATTTTTGCATGGCTTTGAGCAGTTCCCTTGCATTGAAGGCAGGGAGTCAGCCTAGGTACTTGATTTGCTTGGCCAGGAATGTCAGGAGCTCCTGAGGAGTGAGCAGATACCTGGACATTAAACTTTGAGACAACCCCTGAACCCATGGGGGACCTTTGGGATGGAATAGTGTAGCCAGGTTGACAGACTTGAAGCTCGTGTTTGGGGGTTGCAAGGGGCTGCCTTTTATCAGGATGGGCTGGGGCACCTTGGTCAGTCATCTAAGCCTACCTAGTTAGGTACCACTTCTGGGGCAGATAATGGTACCTAAGTAGGTCCCATCACTATTCCGGCAAAAATGGCCATTTTTATGACTTCACCTCCTGGCCCAGAATTGGCCAAAAATGGCCAAAAAAATGGCCAAAAAATGGCTGAAACTGGGACTTAGAGAATCTCAAACTTGCAGTGGGCCATATGGGCATATTGGGGATAGTTCCATTTATAATTATTTATATTATACAAATACCCTCTATCAGCAGGGTTTCATTTGGTGGTCTTGTTATTGACTTGTTTATTTATTGATTTATTTAAAAATTCAATTAATATACCACACCTGCCCAAGTGGGTGTGTGGTACTGTCCATACAAATCAAAGAGAAAAAAAAGTACTACTTAGTAGCACCACACCCACTTGCATGGGTGTGGTACTATCCATACAAATCAAAAAGAAAAAAAAAGTACTACTTAGGAGCACCACACCCACTTGGGTGGGTGTGGTACCATCCATACAAATCAAAAAGAAAAAAGTACTACTTAGTAGCACCACAAACCTGCCCTAGTGGGTGTGTGGTACAGGGGGCTGGGCTTGGTGATTCACTGTTGGGTGGGTTGTTCGGATGAGTCACAGGTCACTGTTGCAGTGGGTTGTCATTTCGGAAGCTGGATCCTAAAACAATAGCATACATTAGTAGAAAAAAATTCAAGTGACACAAAAGGAGCAGCTTGGGCCGCTCCTTTTGCATCACTGTACATATGGAAATTTTAAAAACATACCTTGTAGTACCACACCTGCCAAAGTGGGTGTAGTACTCATTTTTCACCCCAGTCACATACTTTGTACTTGGCTTATGCATGGGGGGGCTGGTCATCACTTTGTTTCAGGGGTTTCAGTTCAGATCCTAGAATGATAGGGTAGATTAGTAAGAAAATCCAAAATGATGCAAAAGGAGCAGCTTGCACTGCTCCTTTTGAGTCGCTGTACTTACAGAAATTTAAAACAAAAAAAAAGCTTGTAGTACTATGCACCCACTGAAGTGGGTGTGTAGTACTCGTTTTTGTACTGCAGTAGCATGGTTTGTACTTGGTACAGGGGCTGGTCATCATCATTTGGGGGGTTGGTTCACTTCACGAGTTTCAGGTTTTGTGTGGTGGGTGGGCTGCTGTTCTCATGTGCATGTGTTTGGCCAGGTTATGGGTCTTGATTGGGGTTGTGGGCTTAGATAAAACCCTAGGATAATAAACAATATGTTCGTACAAAATGGAGGAGAAAGAAAGCCATGCAAAAGGAGCAGTGCATGCTGCTCCCTTTGTGCAATCATACTTATCTTAAAGTTACCACACACCTGCTGAAGTGGGTGTGTGGTACTCCATTTTCACCCCAGTGGCATACTTGGTACTCAGTTTTGCATATGGGGGGGCTGGTTGTCTTTGGTCTGCAGGTTTCAGTTCAGATCCTGGAGTAATAATGTAGATTAGTAAGAAATTTTAAAGTGACACCAAAGGAGCAGCTTGCGCTGCTCCTTTTGCATTGGTGTACACATAAAGATATTTAAAAAAAAACTTGTAAGTACTCACCCACTTTGGTGGGTGTGGTACTCATTTGTATGGTGGTGGTGGGTTCAGTTTTGAGTATGGGCCTGGTTGTCATTTTGGGGGTGGTTTGTTTTGCGGGTTTCTGTTGTTGTGGGTTTTGTTTGGCGGGTAGGTTGCTGTTCTTGTGTGTTCATTTGGTGGGGTCATGGGTCTTGATAGGGGTTGGTAGGGGCTATGGGTTCAGATGGAAACCTAGGAGAATCAGCCTGGTCAGCCATATAGAGGGGCCTTAAAAGGAGGGACATGTTGATGACTTAGATATGCCTAAATGGCTGAAATCATGGTTGATGTCAAGTGATGATCAAAAAACTGAATCTTGACAATGGGAACCTACAATTTGACAATCTTTTGACATCAATCATTGTCAAGTGCCTCATTTATTGGGACTTGTGCAAAATCTCAGTCTATCAACCAAATATGGGTTAAGACTATAGTATTACTGAAAGTCTCCTATTACATTGTCTATTAATGTGATAAATCCAAGATCCTCAGTCTCTATATCTTCCTCTACTTCTCCATCTTGATCATCATCTGAAGATACAGCATCATAATCATCACCATCTACATTAGGCACATGGACTCATATGTGTGATGCATGATGTTCCAGTGTCAGAGGGGGAAGAAACTCATCCCAGCTTGGGGCAGTAGGCAGAGTAGGAGCATGGATCATGTTCACCCTCCAGAGTTCTAGCCACTCATACAATTGATGGAGTCAGTGAAGTGCAAAGAATGATACTTCATCATCCACTTCTTTGACTAGTCTCTTGACTGCCTGATATTCCATGTAGAACCATGTTCAAAGGTTACTGCTCTCCACCTTGCACCTCTCCAACTCTTGCTCACAATTAACCACTTCTTGTGCAATGAAAATACCCTTTTTGACCAAAACATCCACCAACCACTGAGGAAGAACACCATCAGGAAAGTCTCCAATGTCAGCCTGTGCATCCTCCCATATATCCTGATGCACATCCATCTTGTACAAACCCTCCTTTAAAAGCAAGGGAGGAATATATGCACTTTTTGATATTGTCCTTGATGTCTGACAATATTCTGCCATCTCCTATATCTTTGCATTGTATTTTTTCATCATTGCATCAATCCCAGATGAGCAATGGTGTACCACCTTCTCAACATGCACCTTTGTCTTCTGGTCCAATATCCATGTAGAATGGGCATGATCCAGTGTTGCAAGTTTGAATTTGTGGGCATGTAACTTCTGCACAAGCTGCTCACAAAGAATGCAAAGATTAAGTTGCATTGTGATCCATCTATCCTTCTTCAGTTGCTCTAGCTTCCGTGCCACCACCCAATCCCCTAATTTCAGCCCTTCCATCCTTTTCTTGATATTGGACTGAAGTTGACTAATAGCCAGCTTGGTCAAATGAACTCTTTCCTGCCACTTGACAAGTATGGCTTCACCAGCAGAGTCTTCAGGGATCACATCATTCCCTTCGCTAATCAGTTCCCATAAGTTCTCTTGTTGTGCCTCTAACATTGACTGCAAGGACAGGATGTGCTCTATTGCATGAGCCCCTTGGGTTTTTGACTGCTGCATGATAGGTTTACTATGATATGCACATTGCTCTTTGAATTGGTGGAGGAGGTACTTGATTGAAAATGTACTTTCGGCAAGCTTCTCTCTAGCCTCATCCAACCAAGATTGAGCTTGATCAACATGGACCTGCAGCCATTTTCCAAAGTCCCCCCACTTCTCTTCATCAATGCATTCCACTTGTAGATTGAGAATGAAAAGGCATCGATGATAGCCTGTTACCCTAAGGCATGGAATAAGTCAGCAGAGTCCACTCCAAAAACATTCACACCCTTCTCCATCTGAGGGGCCCCAAATTGTGCTCTTTCTTGGATGGTACCAGAGTTGGCACATCCACTGGTGGCCATAAGTGTGGAAAATTGAGATGCCCCACTTGAGATGTGGAGACCAGTCAGGCATGAAATTCCATTTCTTCAATGACTGGTCCATTTGGCAGCCAATATCATACAAAACACCAATTCTCCAGCAACAAGGCAAATGCTTGAAAAGGAAATCAAGAAGAGTGCAACTCAGTCAGCCACAAATGTAGGTCTAGTTAGATATTATGAGCCTTGCATTTATATAGGCTAACTAGAGGTTTTGATGCTGGGGCCCCTGGGGCCAGCTAACCTGATTTCTGTGGTTCAGGCAGGGGCCCCCAGGGGCCCCTGTGTGGGACTTCACATATCAAACCAAGCTCCAACTTATAGATCTCAACTAGGACTCTCTCCCATACCACTGTAGTAGAACCAACTTCTATTATGAGGTGTATGTACAAACTATGGACACAGAGGAGTATTTATACACAGGAGCAGGATTAGAAAACTATAAGACATGATGTAGTTATACACAGGGGTGGAATTAGAAGAGATTATGGTTATTTGAGTCTTGTGGAAAAAGAAGAGAAGTCCATAGATCGAGTTGATCAGTGGAGATATTGGAGAGATCAAACTGAATGGGAGATAGTGACACAGAGCTGGTCATTGAGGTCAGATTGGTAGGATAGACAGGCACACCAGAATGTGTCACTGTAGGCACTGTGTTACTGAAGGTCGATGTTGATGGTCTGTACAGGTTTGGATTAGAACCCAGACCCATTGTACTTAAGCCTAAATCGACACCGAGGCCTGAACCTGAACCATCAGAGTTCCAAACACCACCTGGACCAACACCAGGGTGCATCATGGCCACAGGATTTGAACTCGATGTCACCAAACAATCCAAATTCGAAGTTGCTGAGATTCCAAATTCGAAGCCATTGAATGGTCCAAATTTGAAGTTCCCAAATAATTCAAACTTGAACTCACTGGAGGCTCCAATCTTGAACTTTCTGGAGGATCCAATATTGAACCCGCTGGAGGACCGATCTTGAACTTGCTGAGGATCAATCTTGAAATGCTGGAGACCTGATCTTGAACTCACTGGAGGATCCAATCTTGAACCCGCTGGAGGACAATCCAAAGTTCACAACCTGAATGACTTGAAGTTGTGGAAATTCGATCCAAAGCCATTGGTTTTCAAAGTCCAAGAATCAGAGTCAGATTCATCAATGAAGGCTTTGATTGAATGCGAGAGACTTTCAATGCCCTTGACTTGGCAGCTGACTGGGGCTTTCTGAGATTTCCATTGTTGGAGGGATAAATCCCTACACCATAGAAATCTCTCATCGAGGCCATTTTCCCTACGAACAAATCAATTATATGTCACCGCACTCATTTAATTTTATTGCCATTCGTTTATTCAAGAAATCAATTGGATTCCTACCCCTTTCCAACCCATAATATCGCCTCATTCCTTTACCATGTCCACCAGTCAATTTATTGACTATCCGTCGGACTTCAACAGTCCTCATCAAAAAGGGGCAGTTTATGCCCTACTTCAAGTCCATTTTCTTTGGACAAGGCAATTCAACTTGCCATCTTTCTTCAAGACTGGGTGACTTGCCTGCTCTTCCAAGTCATCCTACTGCCTTAAGGGCGACAGATTGTGATTATGTAACGACACGGACCGGGTCTAGTTCCAATTCTGGACTCGCGGATTCGTCACATGATCCAGATAGGGGCTGCAGTACTCTAAAGGAGTATTTTTCGAATTTCTCCGTCAGTTTTGATCGGATCGACTCGAAACGACCGCGCCCAGAAAGATACGAATCGTACCTATCGAACGGTACCAAACACGAAACGAACGGATCAAAAATGCGGTCCCTGTAACAATATCTTACCATGATTCATACTCTGAAGGAGTATTTTTCGAATTTCTCTGTCAGTTTTGATCGGATCGACTCGAAACGACCATTCCCTGAAAGCTGTTGAAAATGCGCATCGAACGGTACCAAGGGCAAAACGAGCGGACGCGAACTCCATTTTTCACAAGACAACTCCCTCCCCATGACTCCCCTTTGCTCCACCATTCAAAATAGCGAATTACTTCCGGCCCTCTTATGTCCAATGGAGAAGACCCTCAGGGCGACCTATTCCACTTTTCCTTAAGGGAACTTGTCCAGGTTTGAAGGAGGAATAGCATGTAATGTGTCAATCTCCCCTTTTATCTTGAAATTGGAATATCTCCATCAGTTTTGAAGATTTTAACTTGATTTCTTTTTCTCTGTGTGTCCCTTAAGTCCGACTTTTTCACTTTCTATTGAGTCGAAGTCTGTATTGTATATTAGGTGCAGCTAGCACACAAATTCATGAGTTCTCCCCCTCCTTCCAGTTTGAAGCTCCTTGAACAGCTGCTGGTCCCTGGGTGATTTCTCACTACAAAAAGCGAATTCTAACTACACTTTGACTAAGGTCTCAAGAAGAGATTCTTAGGGTGTGGTAATTTGACTGAAAGACACATTCTCACTTAATTGCTTGGGCTTTGTTGGCTCACTGCAATTTCCCCTGTTCAAAAGACCTTCCCCCACTCGAACCTGAACATCCGGATTAGATCTGTGATCCCCTCTTTCGTCCCCGGCTCAACATCGTGGAAAGTAGTTGGATTGGTTTAATAACCATCTTGCTTACACCGTGAGGTCAGTTTGGGCTGCCTTGTTGAAGTCATGGTTGACTCGGATCCGAAGTCCAGCCCTGCATCTTGGACACAGCAGACTGCATTACCATCCCTGTCAATGACCAATGGGACAGCAGTGTCATCATCAGCATCATCCTCACCCCATCTTTCAAGCTTAATGGGGCAGCTATTCCCCTTTTGGAACTCAGAAACAAGGAATCTCCACTGTCCACCTTCCCAGCTCTTGTTGGTGTGGCTTGGATGTGGAGCAGGGCATTCTTCTTCAAGCAGCCACCTAACAAAGTGAATACGATGCCAGCGAAGCAATGCAAGTAATTGGACCCAAGGAACGGAAACCAGAAACCAGGCATGGCCATTGGAGATGAACAAGTTCCTCAAATACTTTGAGGTCGCAGAGTAGGCTGAGTCTCTGGTCTAAAGTTCGTGTTCTCACCATACTTTTTCTGCCTCTTCATGCCACTTTGAAATTCCAGTAGCATCCAGCCACTCATTCATGAGTTTAACGAACAGCTCCTCAAGAGACTTCTTCAGATTAAACTGCTTCTCGGCAAGCTGTTGGATTTCTGAAGACCCAAAAAGGATGGCATTCTGTGCATGGGCAGCATATGCATCAGGCCAAGAGCAAACAATGAATGCAACAACATGGGCATCAAAAGTGGCCATGTGCTGAATTTCGCCCATGAGAAGCTTCTTTTTCCAATGGATGTATTTGGCGAGCTTGGTGCCACTTGTGACTTGGACATCCTTATCCACCTTTGATTGTTGGGTGAGTGATCGCAGGTCATCTAGCCATGCCTCTAGGCCATCAGTGTCCCCATTGAACCATTCTTTCTCCTTGGCATATTTGAGTCGAAGTCCACCTGGAGATACTAAAAGTGGAAGGGGTTTATCAGCATCAACTAAACCATCACAATAAACATGGAGTACTAACGTTTGGGAAGACCAGCAAGTTTCTGTTTTTGACTATATCCATTGAATGGATTAGGCAGCCACTTGGAGTGGAAAGAGTCACCATGATTTGCCAGTCGGAGGACTTGATGCAGCAGGCAGTTATATTTTTTTGGCCATGGCTTCCAAAGTGTGATGAAAGGCCTCAGTAACCCCATGCACTTCATCCACCAGTGCAGTAGGAAAGGGACCCCTATTGTACTGTGGTTGGTGAGGCTGGCCTTCTCCGTCACTGCTCAATCGGGTGTCATCGATGTCGTCATCATCTTCAATGTCGCTAACACCTGCTTTGATATCTGAGCCCAGATCAGCATCTCGCAACTCCACTTCATCCTCCGAAATTGCTTCCACTCCCTTGCCCTTGCCATAGGGGACCTTGAAGGGTACACGAAGTTGTTTTCTTTGAGTGGACTTCAAAGTTGGCAAGGTGTGTGCATCAGTCACTGGGAGTTGGATTGATGGCAACACTTGATCCTTGGGACAATGAATGGGCAGCACAGGAACTGGTGCAGAAGGGTGAGTGCTTGTTATAGCAGGATTCACGGAGGGGTGACTCCCTGACAATGGCAATATGGACGGTTGCGACTCTGGATTGCTTAGGAGGAAGAAGTTAGATTGTACAAGAAGAACTGAAACCCAATCAAACATACCTTGACTTCTTAAGAGCCTTCACCAACTTCAGGATTTTGATCTCAAATTGTTCCAGCTTGAGACCACAAGTGTTGGCAAAGAAGGCCAATCCTTCAATGATGCCAAGAGTGCCACATGGACCCTGCCTCATCTCTTTAGCAAGACGAGATACATTTATGCCTTGAAAGACACGATTAAGAGTGTGATCAATGAACTCACAGTCTTCACTGGGATCTGCCCCTTGGTCAGGGAGGGACCAGAGTAGGGTGTTGACCTGGGTAGCATCCCAGACATAGAGAAGATCCCCTGGGCATGCTTCTGGAATGCCAGTAGGCAGATTAAGTGCCAATGTCTGTGCATCATTGAGCAATTTGCAAGGGTCACCAATTCGTTGTGCTTTGTCCAACAGCTGGTTGGGTGTATCAGATTCTGGCATAGACCCTCCATCATCAGAGGAAATGTCCATGACTGAGGACAGTCTGACACGACTGCCAGATAGAAGCACTGTGGGTTCTTTATTGTACCCAAATGTTGAAGATGCATGTTCGGGTTCAGAGCTTTGGATGGGTAGGAGAGGAGGATCGTTGGGGTAGTCTACCTGACTGGAAGTAGGAGTTCCATTCAGAAGTGATGCCGATCTCCAAGACTCATGCTGATATTTGACTTCAGGGATTTTAGGGTGAGATTCGAGTTGGATATACACCTGATTCTTAGGGGGTTGCAAGGGGGTTGATGCAATGATGTGAAACTTCTTGTTCCTCCAGTTGCCTCCAGGCAGACCCGATTTTTCCTGCCGTAGACATCATGTAAGAACAGGAGCAGGGATTCTAAGTAGAGGCATACATACCATATTGGCAGTTTCATCATTGACTTCATCGTTAGCTTTGTCATCTACCTTGCACCTGCCAATATTGATCTGAGGATATGACAGTTCCTGAGACATCGCATTCTGTTGCGAATAATAGGTGAGCTCGAACTTGCAAGACAAGAAATCAGGAGACATACGATTTTGGATGACTCCTGTGCACCTGAGGATGATGGTTCCTCAGATGGGTCATCAAAGGCTTTGCATTTGGGGACTCACAGTTGTGATTTTCAGTATGTGACAACTTGGCACATTGCGAAAACACCCTTCACAAATTTTCTGGCCGGGTTGTTGAAGAAATAGTTCTAAAACTCCCCAAGCTCAAAAATAACATTTCAGGGTGATATTGGGCAACACTTCCAGTCAGAGACCCAGTGTATGGTGAGATGGGGACAAGGAGAGTGTAATAGAATTGTAAAGAGAGTGAGCAATGTCTTGGTCTTGAGTTGGAGAAAAATGATGGTGAAGCAAATACCACCCCCCCGCAGTAACAGTTCCCACTACTCTATCCAGGAGATTCAAGAAAATATTCAGGAATTTCCCAAGACCAAGCTGTCTGGAATGTGCTGGCTTGCAGTTCAGAGGTGTGACAAATTTAATATGATGGTCCCAAAGGAGAGTGGATGATATGCAAACAATCCACCTCTCCAGCTGAGATGCTCAAGAGATAACTCAGGAGCCTCTCAAGCAGAGTGGTTGGTGCGTTTTTGGTGCATAGTGAGAATGTCTCACTCGGTATTTGCTGATCTATTCAACACCTCAACGGAATACCAATAAATGCCATTCCCATATGTAGATATACATACATCCATACATACATGCAGGATTAAAAAAATGGAGGTGATGGGACAGGGTAGAAGAACAATGAGAGAATAGCAAAAATATTAATCATCTCCCTCTGCTACAAATGACCTCATTGGGCTTCAGAAAGAGGGTCAGCACTGAACATGAAGAATCCCACTGGATGAACCATTCTTGGGACTCTGTGGACCCAATGGCTTCCATATGGCATTTGTGTGAGGGGTGAGAATACCTGATGGATGCATCTCCCAGAGCAGCTGAATCTTTTGCCTTCTGGGCAAGCTCACGAACCAAAATATCATATGGTCCTCCAGTAATGTAGAGAGGGACCCAGAATGGCACAATATTGTGGTTAAACCGATCCATGTGGGAATTCACAATCATCACTAAATGTCACTGTACCACATGATCAACCTTGTCCAGAGCTTCCAACAGCCACTTTGTGCTGAAATCCACTCGATCCATAACCTGTGGTGGAGGATAATCACAATCATGTACAACTGGAGGATAGTGATAGAAGTCCAGGAAGCAATAGCAAATGTAATGCTGTAAGGAGGCATCTGCGCCAGGAGGCAGAGGAAAGGGGTGTAACTCCCATAGGTTGCCAATCTCTCGATGGGGAGGCACATGCTCCAGTAGGGTGGCAAGATCACTCAGGGATGTCTGGTATGAAAAGGACATCTCGACATAATCGGGATCCAGCATGTATCAAAATGAAAAAACGGCTTCATGCCGACTGACAGGCACCGAAACAGCCTGTTCAAATTCCCACAGCAAATAATGACCTGAGACAAATTGCTTGAGAATGAGGTCCTGCCTCCACTGGGATTTAAAGGCCAGCAACACTTTTTGCTTCTTGTGTGCCAGGCCTTTTGCTGTTTTGTTCTTATGAACATGAACCCCGAGAAGGCCATCATGCATCAGCAATTGGAAAATTGCCTTGATGTCTATGTCAGCAGTGACACCAAAGAATTTGATGCGATACCAATTGCCGACAACAACAAGTGGATCGAGGTCTTCCACCATTTCCCCAGAAGGCTCAAGACCGACTTCATTTGTACCCCCTTGCTCATCACAAGGCGAAAGTGGCGGAGCAATTGGCAACACTGCTTGAAAGGGGGGATCCACTGGCATATGGTCCTGAGGAGGGGGTACAGCTTGCTGCACATCCTGCATTTTGGAATCGCCAGGGTCAGGGGGAGACACCACAGGACACACAGGTGTCTCCTGCTCTTGATGGTTGATTTCCATCTCTGGACCATATTGCTGATTGGGGGGGGAATGAGGAGGGGAATGGCAAGGAGGGGATCGGTGAGGGGATCAGCGAGGAGGGGAATGGCAAGGGGAATGGCAAGGAGGGGAATGGCGAGGAGGGGAATGGCGAGGAGGGGAATGGCGAGGAGGGGAATGGCAAGAAGGGGAATAGCAAGCAGGGGAACAGTGAGAAGGGGAATAGCAAGAAGGGGAATGGCAAGAAGGGGAACTGTGGGAAGGGGAACAGCAAGAAGGGGAACAGAAGCGATGAGGAGAACGGAAGCAGGAAGGAGGCAAGCAATGTGAGGGGGAATGAGAATGAGACTGATGGGAAGGGCAACAAGGAGATGCCGAACGATGGGGGGAGTAATGCAAAGCATGGCAGTAATCACCCTGAGAATATCATTGCAAACCATGCTCACCACTGGGTAAGCAATGGCCAGTAACTTGAGGTCGATTCTTCTTATGCGGGCATGCCGGTGTGGAAGATAAAAACATCCAGTATCAGAAAACACAAAATCACACCACTCTCAGCCTTTGGACGATCACATGACCAATTACAAAATTAATTACGGCTACACGCAGAAATCGAATTCGTTCTATAACTCCGTCAGTTTTGATCGGAGAGGTACGCCCATATAACGCTTAGAAAGCTACGATTCACACCTTTTGAACGGTACCAAACACAAGTCGAACGGACCAGAAATGCACTCTACAGACCAATATTACTGTCAAAATCCGAGATTTTCAGTAAAAAACGAATTTCTCCGTCAGTTCGCATCCAATCCTCTCGGAACAACCACGCCTGGAAAGATATAAAAAATCCGCATCCAACGGTACTGAGCACGCAAAGAACAGATCAAAACTGAACTCTACAGAACTATATTACTGTCAGAATCAACACCCATCAGTAAAAAACGAATTTCTCTGTCAGTTTACACCGGATCTGCTTGGAACCACCGCGCCCAGAAAGCTGTTAAAAATCCGCATCGAATGATACCAAGAACGTCTATTACGGATGTAAACTGTTGTTTCTACGTCAAATCCCATCCCATGCACTTGTCCCCATTATCAACCAGCAACAAAACATCTTAACCACTGGACTACAAACAAATTAATCTCCAGAACTCGGAATATCCT
Organism: Hydnum rufescens UP504; assembly: GCA_014904985.1. Classification (NCBI taxonomy): domain Eukaryota; kingdom Fungi; phylum Basidiomycota; class Agaricomycetes; order Cantharellales; family Hydnaceae; genus Hydnum; species Hydnum rufescens. The sequence continues at coordinate 48,502 of MU129157.1, forward strand.
TTGATTTCATCTCCATTGCCACAATAACTTCTAGAACCTCACAGATAAGAAAGATAACACCTTCTTAGCAACCCTTTTGTTCTGTTTATGAATGACTCACCCTCCTTGCAACCACTTTATGAAAGATAACACCTTCTTAGCAACCTTTTGTTCTGTTTATGAATGACTCACCTATCATGCAACCACTTTATGAATGACTCACCTGTTATGCAACCACTTTATGAATGACTCACCTCCTTGACAACCCTATTGTTCTCACATATGACTCACCTAGGAGTGAGTCATATTCTTTAAACACAGCCACCTTCAGAAAGGTATAAAGCTGGTAGATTTTCCTGTATCCCCCCATCATCTTCTCACTACTGGAATATACTACTGTCTACAAATCTGCTTGCATCTTAAGAGAGTACTGATCTAAAGCCATCTGGAGCTAAGTCACATACAAGGTTGTTAAGACTAAGTCACTGGAAGCCCTCTACGCGAAATACTGAGCCAAGGATAGTTGCAGGACCTAAGGTTAGAGTTGCTGGACATCCAAGGAAAGGTGAGTAAAAACAAAGTTAAGTCAGAAGAAGAAAGAAACACTTGACATACTAAATCAAGCTTAAACTAGTCTAGAGTCCTCTTTAGAATCTGCATTTTGACCCAGGAGGACACAAATAGATACCCACAAATAGCAGTAAACAGTTCATACAACACGTATAAGCCTTTCACAAGCATCCCCACGATAATCATCATTGACTATAGCTAGTCCATACCACAATCTTATCCTCCACTGAATACCATACCTAACTTGTTAGAGAGTGATCACCATCAGAGCGAACCAAGCCCATTGAATAAAAACAGAATACAGTTCCCACATCTACACACCTGGCTGAACCAGAGTTTGATTTGACAGTCATCGGAGCTCCCAATCATTCTTCTATACCGGCCTTGGATTGAGCATGGCTCGGGACCATCTCTGAAGCACATAAGTCTCCAGGGTGGTGCAGTACACCTTATGCTTGCTCTGAGCAGCCAGGACCATCAGAAGGATGCCCTCATGGGCATCTGCATTTCCTGCCAATGCCAGACCCAGGTCTGCAGTGACCTGTGCCACAGGGATCTTCATTCCAGGCCTTCTCAATCTGGGC